>JARFNW010141166.1:0-10347 GCA_031763155.1 Dirona albolineata | reverse complement strand
GTGTGTAAGTATGTGGTGTGTGTGTGTGTGTGGGTGTGTGTGTATGTGTGTGTACGTATGTGTTGTGTGTGTGTGTGGGTGTGTGTGTGTGTGTTTGTGTTGTGTGTGTGTTTGTGTTGTGTGTGTTTGTGTTGTGTGTGTGTGTGTACGTATGTGTTGTGTGTGTGTGTGTGTGTGTGTGGGTGTGTGTGTATGTGTGTGTACGTATGTGTTGTGTGTGTGTGTGTGTGGGTGTGTGTGTATGTGTGTGTGTGTACGTATGTGTTGTGTGTGTTGTGTGCGTTTGTGTTGTGTGTGTATGTGTGTTTGTGTTGTGTGTTTGTGTTGTGTGTGTGTGTGTGTGTGTGTGTGTGTGTGTGTGGCGATGCCCTATTACCATTTGGCATTTACCGCCTGACTGTATTGGGAAAAGGTGGATATTGTTTGGACACACGCTAAGACAAAATAAAAACACACAGGGGAACAATAAACGGGACATGGAAACGGTAATAGGTATAACAAGTATTCTAATAATATAAGATAAGATAAGATAAGATAAGATAATATTTCCCCGTGGGGAAATTCTTTGTACAGACGTGTAATAAAAGAAGCTATCAAAAAGTAAATAATACAATATTGGACGGTTTACAACAAAAGAAAATTATTATATGCATGGGACCGTATGCACAGACCTTACCTTAACTGATAATACATTTATGCATTTGTGAATCTCTATAAATTACGTCGTATTTCACGTGCATTTGATTATTAAATAACGTCAAATAAAATTGTGCAAAAGGGTGCTAACAGTTTACGTAATCACTGTGAATACGGGCGTTGATAAAAAATGGGCACGAAAAAAGATCACAATATATTTATTCTTACTCTTAGACAAAATTAGTGAAATGACATATCTATATTATCTAGTTCATATTTGTTTGTAGACCTTCAAAAAGCCTTTGACTTCGTTCAAGGGATGCGACTATGGCAGGTCTTAGAAAAATATAATGTAAATGAGGAGCTAATAGAAACAATGAAATCATGCAATTTTAATCCTTGAGAAACCAAGGTTCAAATCTCAGCTGAAACGTAATATGAATTCCAAATAGACATAGGGATAAGGCAGTGATGTATTCTTAGCCCGCTTTTATTCATCTTAATGTATTGTGTTTCAAGAAAATGTAACGACATGAAGCTAATAAACATAGGTATCTGGAAACTGGCTTCTGTAAAAATACCAATGCTGCCATTTGCAGACGATATTGTCTAGTATTTCATTTTATTTTTATTTTTTGGTAAAACACAACGAGACCTTGAATATGATATCAATGTACTGAATATGGAACTAGGAAATAGAGGAGTTATAATAGATTCTAAAAAAGAAACAAACTAACACTAACACTCTGGTCGTAAGCAGGGCACATTAAATCCATACAATAAAACTATATAGAAACCCATTATAGCAAGTTAAAAGCTATAAATACTTGGCTGTGATGATAACATCAAATGGTAATCGAGTTTAAAAGAAGAAATAAATCAAAGAATGTATAAAGCAACTAAAGTCTATTAGCCAACTTCGACAACCATTTATAAACAAAAGGGGACCAACAACTTTTGCTCTTAGAGAATAAGTAAACAAAAATAGATAGAGATATATAATATGAATAAAGAAAAGAAAAGAAAATGCTTCGCGTTATAGTCAGTACAAGTTGTCTGGCTTTGTAATCTATATCGTCAGTATTTTTAAAAAAATAATGTATATTACATATTATAGAAACGCCGATTACTTATGATATGTTGATGATGCATAGAAGTGATCCTGATAGCTAATTTCATTCACATTTCTGTATAATTTAAATGTTCTTTTTCATGGAACCACTCGGAACTTTTCAAAGTCTCCGAGGCTCTCTGCCTCCCTGTACCACACGTCCAATCACTGATCACAGATGGAATTTAGAGGTGGCATCGTCTCCGCCTTTTGTGACGTCAATAAGAGCTTTCAACGTAGAGCTTCAGAGCTCAAACCCATCTTTTTTTTCCCCATCCGTCATCACAGAGAAGGTTATTGAGTTCAAACCCAGACAGAGTTCCCCATGGAAACGGGGTCAGAGTTCAGATGAAAGAAGATTACATAATATTGACTATACTCTGGCAGGTAGTAGTGAGTAGTGAGTGTAGTGTGTTGTGGAGCCGGAGCACCAGCGTTCTTGGGCTTGGGTGTGTCTAAGATAGGTACCTACGTCGATTTGATAAGTCATCGCAGGTTGGCAAAAGACGAAAAAAGTTGGCCACTTGCAGAGATATGCTATAATTAAATCACTAATCTATTTAAGATCAGAGCAATGATGACCTACGTATATTATTTGGATCTGATAAGAGTTGTACGGATTTTATCATCTGTTTTTGTTGAGGTTTTTTAATTAGTCGAGATGTTTTTTGGGGGGTTTTTTAAAAACTTTTTGTTGTTTTGATTTGTTTGTTTTTGTTTTGTTTGCGGTTGTTGTGATTTGTTTTGTTTTGTATATTATATACTTTTAACCTTTAAAGACATTCTACAGACTACAGTTAGTAGCTTGAAAACAAAAATCCAAAGGCAAAGCAGGATTTGAAAAGGAGTTGAAAATAAATGATTGTCTAACTCACACCACAAACACATGATGATGATATTATCGTATCGTCCGATCACACTCGTTTTGGGAGCCTCCGTCGGCTGCTGATGCGAGGCAGATGCGAACGAGATTGTTATTTTTTTACATTCGTTTGTTTTTCAATTATCCTCCGCGCGTGTTTAAAATTAGAGTTATGAAGGTGTTATGTATTTGGCCTGCCGTGCTCTGTACCTGTTGTTTGTTCATTGCACACATAGATCTAAGTTATTCCCGTTTGCCTAGACAGGCCTACCTTCGTTTGAAAGTAGTCTAGCAGTGAGTGGATTGTCAAAGCAACCTTTCCATGTCGAGCGGAGGACGCTTGGGGTAGCTAACCTTTACGTGAGTGAAGATAACACAAATAAAGATAAAAGAAAGGCGACACAATATGTGGAGGATTTAGATCATGGAAAGATAGATATATCTATATCGATACTCTATGTGGATAAGTGGATAAGGAAACTGCTACTATCGGACTGCTCACCTCTCATATCTCTCTCGCGCACTCGTCGACTTCCTCGCTCACTCTGTGGTCAGCGGCTATTTTGCTGACGAACGAGCTAGCGGAGGGAAGTATTGATTATTGACAGATTTTTTATTCATGAGCGGAGGATGGGAGCAAAATTCTTTTCGATCAGACCGTTATTCTCGTATAATGTATGCAGTAAGTGCCTGATTTTTGTTTACCGTTTAAAAAAAAAAATCACCTTGTCTACCTAGGCCCCAGGCTAACTTGTATTGTTTACCATGAACGTGCATCGATGACTCGACCAACAGTAGACTGTTCCTGATGTTCTATTTGACCTATGTTTGTGATGGAGTACTAGGCAAGATCGATAGATCGAGGAATATGGAACGATTTCATATTTTCGTTTTAGAAACATCCGTCTACGCCCTGTTTGGGCCTTTTTTCTTGGATTTAGTCCATTAGTATTCACGTATTGTTCTTATCTCCCAATGTCAAAGGTTCCTTCACATGCTTTGGTAATTACAGTCTAGTCTGGAGTCTAGACATTTAAAAAAAATGATGTGTAGATACCTATCTATAGTAGTATGGTCATACCACATCTCTTATTTAAATCTGAAAGACTAAAGCATGTTTGCGTGTTAAAATTTAACCTAAGTCTAGATACATTTCTACTTGATACTATTTCCTGGTTTTTTTTTATCAAGTTTATTTATTTACCTGCTGTTTTGGGCCATGAATGTCTTTAACTTCAACATTTTTGTTGTTGTTACCTCACTCCCAGGAGTTATTTTGTAGGTACCAACACCATTTTCTTTTTTTTTGGTCTCAATTTTCAGTTAGGGTTGGGTGGCCCAGCTGCCATATTTTTTAGTTTAGCTGGGAAAACAATGTTACAATATTTAGTTGAGCGTGGAAAACAACCTTACAATTACAATAGGTTGGCAAAATGATAATGTGACGAGAGATGTTCCTGTCCATCTTCAAAATCTAGATACTAAAGGAGAAAGCTACAGTTCCTTAAACATTAGGCTTGGAGTGATGTCTAGTTATTGTGTTTTCTGACATCAGTGCTTGTTTGAATGAGTGTCAGCCCAACTTTTAAACTGTCACCACAGAGCAGTGTTGTTATCTGGGTTCGTGTTCAGCCCTGATTGGTGCACAGGGAATCTATAATCTCATAAAAGGCCTGACAGCAAGTCCCAGCAGTACAGTAACCTTTTATCGGACCTTTATTTTGAATAAGCACAGGCTTTATCTAAGCCAAATTTGTTTTTAAGTTACATACATAATTATGTTATTATTGATTGATTTTTTGTCCTTTTTTTTATTTCACGTAATTATCGAGAGCAGAATCACTGCAGTGTCTAGGATGGTTTTGTGCACCCAAGACGGACGAATGTTGTTTGACCATGTGACGTAAAACTTGTCTCTTTATTTACCAAATATCTGGACTAACAGCTTCACCAAAATGCCTGGGATAGTTGTGTTCAGAAGGAGATGGTCAGTAGGATCGGATGACCTCGTTGTACCCACTATATTCCTTATAGTTCTTCACACTGCATGGTAAGTAATTCATGATTATATGACAAAATTGATCCCATATCTTAGTCAAATTTACTATCTATTACAATCCTGGCAAAGTAAATATTATTTCTTTTTATTTGTTATCAGCTCCCTGTAGTGCCGTAATTAAAAGGTGTTGGGGCCAGCTCTGTGTCTGCCCAAGGACAGTGCATAAGACAGAAGATAGTGACGTGTAGGCCTGTTAAAATTGATCCAGATATAAGTGCAAGTTGGTACCTGGCCAGTGTGGTCTAATACAGAGATCCAAATTCTATCAATGAAGCCTTTTGATTTTAAGGCAAGCAGGGGATCAGCCCACTGTGCCAATAAAGCTTATTAGGTGGAAGAAGATTACACTGTTCAACATTATTCATATCTGGACTAGACAACATTGTATATTGTAGCCTCATGTTTTTTCCCATCAGCTGTAGTTATAGAAACTGGGAGGATTTAAATTACAACCAAACAAACATTATTATTTCACCTAAATGTAACTTATAGATAAGCCTGACGCTGAAGATAAACGATGAGTATGTATTGGTATTATCAGAGAACTTTGATTAATATAGAAACTTAAGCTGTCTCTAAGTAAATGTATTAGAAATCCCCTAGTAGTTGTTACACCTAATTAACATTGTTGACAGTTTGAACAGTTTGTGCAAAAAAAACCACTTTGTTACTCACATTGCCGTTACAGTTTTAGTGTTGACAGCTTTTGCGTTCTGACAATCACTCTCTGCTTATAATTCTTTTGATTATTTAATCTGCTTAAAACAGCATTAATATTTGTGAATACCTAATTCATGCTTCTCGAATATCCGTTCACCTTTATTTTGATTGATTGTTTATAAGGTTGCTCATTAGGCATTCACAAATATTAATGCTGTTTTATTATTGCAGTATTAATATAATTCTATTTATTAATTTTTATATTTTCATCATCTTCTTTTGTTTTATCTTCAGGATCCTTGGCCTAGTTCTTATCATAAGTTTAGTAGATTTTGACAGAAGCAAGGAATGTTCAGTGAATCTCCACGACCTGATTGTGGGTCACATTATCATCCTGTCCGTGTTCCTCTTGCTGGAAACGGCCATAGCCCTCATCAGCAACAGAGGGACAATCCTGACGCCAGCATCACGTGCCAGCATAGAGTACCTGCTCTATGGAAGAATGGGTAAGAGATGAAAGAACAGCATCGAGTTGAAGAACGTTTTGAAATTCAATGCTTTTATACAGTGAGGCTGTCATGTCGTCGTTGTTTATCAAGTCCCTTTATAACACAGAAAACAGCGTAGGGACCAGCTATATGTCAAGCTATGAAGGCTGTACATGACAAATGGTACTTAATCTAAATGACAACGAGGACTAATACCACTCATCACCTTACACATGGCTAGAAAAAACCCTGCATCAGAAATTAAAGACGAGCAGGTGATGAGCCCACAGTGTGCAGTTATGTCATGATGGCAAAGTACCCACAAGTCTCTTTAATAGTTGTTTGAGAGATGGACACTTAATCTCGAGGGGGAAACGGACGCACCCTGTGAGAGTGTTTACACTGCAGTCAAAACCTTGCTTTACAGGTATCTGAACAACACTGAATTATGTTTTTGGTCATGACATACAAAAATAAGATGTTTGGACACAGTGGGCTGATCCCCTGTTGGTCTTGTATTCGTGATCCAAGGTCAAGGGAGTAGAATTGTAGACATTGTCTTGTTTTGATGTTTTAGTGTAATTGTCTCTCTCTGTCGTCTTTGTGATATATCATCTAACTAAGTAATGTAAATAGTGAATTTATATAGCACTCAACTTCCACCCTGGAGTGCTCAGCGGCGCTTTACAATGTAAAACAATTATAAGATACAATATATAACAAATCAAACGTAATAAGATTAAAAATAGAATACAATTCAAAACATCGAGTACAAATTAAATGAGGGTGAAAAATACAATAGAACATAAGTATACTTCTAATGCTATTCTGTGATGTCAAATATACCTCGCTTATATTCCCATTCTGCTTTTTTTAATTTAAATTGGATTAATTTGAGGGTAAAAGAACTATTTAGGTTATCTAACGTACAATTCCAACCTGTCTTTGAAACCACACAGTTTACCTTTATGAATGAATCAGTCTTACTAAGTTGGATTATCACCCGTTGATGTATTGTTATCTGGCTATTTATTTCACAACGATCAGCTCTCTACGTCTTCGCTTATCTTATAAATAGGCAACACGCTCTAAGAGCGACAAAAGATATGATATATATTGAAAAATTGCAGCCACAAAAAAAATAAAAAATTCTCCAGCAAAAGCGAGGCAAATTACTATTACTAGTTTGATATGCCAAGACAAAGTGTATAATGCAGTTTGTTTCATAATTGTTTGTTATAGACAATTTCATCTGCTCAGCTTGCCACATCCAACGCGTGGTAAGTAAGATGAAACGCTTATTTCACCTCCTTGGTAAGGACCACAGAATACGGATTACTAGGCGTCGGTCGCCACTAAAGTACTAACACAAAATGGCGTATCTAGTGATAATGATAATGATATTGTTGGCGACCATTTTAATTACTTTTTTTTTAGTGACATCGTGGGGTACGAAAGTTCGACCACTAATATTGCTGATTGTCGCTTCTGCTCAATTCTAACACAAAATGGTGCACATATAGTGATATTAAACAATGTTTGCCACCATTTTTTTTTTGGTGACATTATGTGGTATGAAAGTTGGTGCAACTTAAATTGTCGATTGTCGCTTCTGCTAAATACTTATTCTGAGCATGGTAAAGGGCAAGTACAATCGTGTACAGAATCAATAATTGATGAGATGAGAAAAGCAACAGCTCACTTGTGTAGAATAATAAATGAAGGGAGCACAAGTGGCCTTTCACGTAGATATTTATTATTGAAGAGCAGGCTCCGCGGATGGGTGCGTTTATGCACACACATATGTCAGTAACAGTAGATTCAATAGTTGTTAATACTTTACCTTAGTTTAGGAGACATTACAAGATGGATGTGATACACCGATCTACCTGATGCAGCATTATTGGCTAGCAGTTCTCCGTAGTTGATCTCCATTCGTTTATGTATTCTGTACATCTTGTTCATGCATGTCTACTTCTCTGCTCACCTGTGTCTTCTCCATTTTGGGACAATATAGATTTATCTTATCAGCATCATGTTGTCTGGTCCTGATATCAGTAATATTGAACAGTGCATTGCTTCTTGTACCAAACAAGGTTTATTGGCACAGTGGGCTGATCCCCTGCTTGCCTTAAAAATCTTAATCCATAGGCCAAATATTAACTCTGATATTGTATTATTATATTTTGTAAAATTGTTCAACCTTAACACAGGCTTTACTAGTTTTTCTTTCATTTTGTGGCCTCCTCCATGAGACAACTGGTGTCGTTGTTTGAGGATCCACCATCTTCTATGTGACGTCGTTTTCCTTGCCTTTTGATTTTTGACAATGTACGTATTTTACTCGACAGAGGGCGTTACCGGTCAAGGTTGCAGCAGCTAGGACCTTGGTTATTTTGTCACGGACACTCAGATATAAAGTGCAAAGGGAGGAAATTGTCAACAGATTAATAGACGGTACGAATGATGTGGATGTTTGGATATTTTAGCCCAACACAACTTTAAGAGACAAATTAGATTAGTTGATGTGAAGAAAAGAAGTTATAATATGAACTTCTAGAGAAAATTTGGTCATAATTAAAGGCTCGAAAGTTATTATTGATACAGAAAGAAAGAAATTGGTCCTGATTACATAGAAAAACATTTTCTGATTCAGAACATTGATTTTCAAACTTCCCAGGTTTTTATTGAAATTACATGGGTTTTTAGTTTTCGATTTTCCTGTTTTGGCTGTTCTGGAGTTAGGAGGTATAGATGGTGTTTTGATAACAAAAGTGAACTAAAAAAGATATAAATAGATAAATAAGTAAATATATTGATGTAAAACTTGTGGAATAAATATTGAATGATGTGTCAATGTTTTTCATCTCTTTCTTCCTCTCACAGATTTCCACGATGGTGAGAGCTGCTACCAACGCAGCCTTTTCATTGATTTGGCACGATGCTACCTCCAAGCAAATTCAAAACAGTCCTTCAAAGACAATTTTTACGAACACATCCTAAACATGAGGTCAGACCCCGTGGCCACAGTGAGACTGAAGATGTTGACGGTGTTGCCCGAGATGAAGAGGAGCCTCAAACTCCCTAAGGACCAGGCCTTGAGGACGGCCCTAGACACAGTATTGAGACAAGTAACGGTCTACGACAAGGATTCAGATGTTCAGATAGCAGCCCATCAGGTAAAGGGCAAACACAGTTTTGTTGTTGATGTAATGGATCGGTGATGGTCAAGAGATGAAGGCATTGCTGATGATTGGGTGGGGGGGTTTGATTATTTTGATTACTTTTTTATTAACCGACACAGTTTTTATTTTTCTGTTTCTTGCTTGTGTCAAAGAGTGCTCCTTATCATTTAGAGTCATAATCTAAGAGGATTAGGTAATAACTCTTTTTACTTTTATTTCCTGTTACTCTCTCCAGATGTCAGAAGAACTTCCTTTGATTCAAGAGGGCAGCGATTCTACGGTAAGGCTGAAATCATTACTCATTTACGGATGTTTTTATATATTATATACATATGAATATAGCTCTATTATTATTATTATTATTATTATTATTATTATTATTATTATTATTATTATTGTGATCATCATCATTATTATTATTATTATTATTGTTATAGTTATAGTTGTTATTGTCATCGTCATCATCATCGTCATCGTCACTATTATTATTATTATTATTATTATTATTATTATTATTATTATGATTATTATTATTACTATTATTATTACTATTATTATTATTATTATTATTATTATTATTACCACAACACATGTTTGACGACTGATGTCTCCCAAAAGTCTGCCAGACCACAGTGGGCAAACTAAGCCATGTAGCCAAGTGATATTTTTATGTTTGGGTGTGACGGCCTCATGGCAGATTATTGCACGCGCCATTCCTGATATGTGACAATGATATGCATGATGTCAACATTTTTGTAATTTGGATTATTGTTTCATCATCCACAGAGAACCAATAGGAGAAACTTAACTAAAGAGGAAGAGGAAGACCTTAAAAGGGAGGACGAGGAGAAGGAAATGCTTGCAAGGGTGAGTTGTGCGACAACTTTTGTTGTTTGTGAGATGAATAAACAATTTAGTCTTTGAAGATATTTGATGGTAAACAGTAGGGGGAGATGACCCGAGGGAGATCAAAGACGAAGACACGGAGGGAGGCAATATTTGAAGCCTAGAAACAAGAATAATTAGATTAGTTGTGTTTTCTGTGCTTGTTGGCTGATGAAGGGGAGACCCGAAACGTTCTTTGTATTGTTATTTGTTTTACACCGGGAGCTACACCATTGTCACCCATTTTTTTTTTGCAAAGAAAAGGAGGTTCATAATAATAGGGATTTATTAAGGAATTTTATTCATAGTAATTATTAAACCTAAAACTGTGCAATAGGTATTGGGGAAGAAAGAAAATCTTTTAGAATTACTGACATCTTTGTCAGTTTATTATTATTATTATTATTATTATTATTATTATTATTATTATTATTATTATTATTATTATTATTATTATTATT
>JARFNW010141155.1:2500-10347 GCA_031763155.1 Dirona albolineata | reverse complement strand
CTCCACCAAACAGTCTCCACCAAACAGTCTCCACCAAACAGTCTCCACCAAACAGTCTCCACCAAACAGTCTCCACCTTGCCTCCAGTATCTGAGTTGTCTTTGCATTTCTCGCATAATGATTATTTGAAATTTTGATATATTCCAAGAACCCTCAGTTGTTTTCTGTGAAAAGCGTCTATATACTTTGTTTTCGTTTGCTTTCGTCAGTGCCCACGTGGCACTTTGTAAAGTAGAGTGGATTTCACCAATGAGTAGTAGACTATAGTTTTATTCTTGTTTTTTGTTTGGTCTTGTCAGTATCGCTCCAAATACTTTTTAGTTTGTTTAGTGATGTAGGGGACGAGTGTTTTCGATGTTCGATGTCTTATTTACTCCCTAGCAATGATCCCATAATAATTATGGATAAGTTTGTTAGTTATATGTTCCCTTTAGAACCGTGATTACACAGTGTAAGGACCAAATATATGGATCAAGATTTTTAAGGCAAGCAGGGGATCTGCCCACTGTACCAATAAACCTTGTTTTGCACAAGAAGCAATATACTGTTCAATATTACTCATATCTGGAGCAGGTCTTCACCTAACAGCTATAGAAACTGTGGGAATTTTTTCCAAAGAGGCAAACATCATGGATAAGTGCTACATCAATACCATTCATTATCATGATCATTACCACTGTGAATGTGTGCTGTTGGAGGTCTGGTATGGAGTTGGCCTCTGCACTGCTTTGTGCTACAGAGAGGTTTGGACAACAAAACAAAGCAAGGCCAACAAAAGCCTTTGATGCATTGCTAGCAAAAGCCAACTTGCCATGGATTTAGCATCAAGTGCATATGTATCATTTTCTTTCGACTGTCTGACTCAATGATTAGTAGTAGGGTACTGAAGTAAAAAAATTATTTGATTTGATTTAAAAGACAACTCATGTATTTATATTCAAAAATAATTTATTATCCTGAAGAATGTTGTTGCATCAGTCAAATAGCTTGTACAATTATGAAAATCCTTTATTTCAAGTTTTCAATATGGCCCTTATTACTTAAAAATCTAAAAATCTTATGAACGAAAATCATAACCCTGAAAAGAATTGTCATTATGCATATCATACATATCATATCATAGTTAAGGATTTAATAGGTCAAAAGACTTCTGAATACCCCATATCTCACAATAATCATTTCAAAATTAGAGACATGGTTATAAAAGAAAAATTCATACAGATAGGTCATTATTCATCGTGTACATATTATTTTAAAGTCTGGAGCTTTTTATCAAATGCCATTTTTGGATCCGTTCATGGATTTAGAATTTTTCATTTGAAAAGTAAGGCTGTTTCAATTTTCATTTGTTCTTTTAAGATAAAGAAATGTTGTCTTTATGAATAAAGTTTACACTGAAATGTTTAATGCTACTACCTACTACATTGTTCAGGGTCTGTTGTGTTTATATTTACAGCTTGCCTCACGGCTTTCACAAGTAAGACAAGAGTGCTGAAAGGATCAGAGATATGTAAAACGATATTAAGTATTAAGGAAAATATAAAAATGGTGCATAGAAAAAGTGTGCTACAATAATATCTAAATCAAAGTAGTTGAAGCACATTATGCTAAACTACTGGAACAAAACTAAGTAGTTGAAGCACTGGAACAAAACTAAGTAGTTGAAGCACATTATGCTAAACTACTGGAACAAAACTAAGTAGTTGAAGCACATTATGCTAAACTACTGGAACAAAACTTCTGTCATGAATGCTTTCGTGATCGTTGCTATAATATGTAGCAGAACACATTTGAACAACAATTAGAGACATCTTATGCTTAATGATAATCTGGATAATGGCATTTCATACAATCTTGACAGAACACATAGACATCTGTACACATATTTATCGTGTAAATTGGAATAATACAATGTATCAAACAATTAATGTGCATTGAAATTTGCATAGAATCGTGTGTCTTGTACCTGCAAGTAAATTAAATGTTTGTAACATGAATATCAACAAATATTTTAAAATAAAACTTATAAATTTGAACAGTAGGAAAACAATAACCATGTTTGTAACCAACCAGAAAAGTGATGGTCCCAATAATATATTATGGAATTGGAGCCAGCAGTTTATCACAAAGACAAATCAACAAATTAAATGTTAGAATAAAAACGTTAAATTGTGCCAGTGAGAGACAATATATACAAGAAAGAAAAAGGATTGTCAAAAGGGGGGGAATCGAATCCATGCCAGCATTGATTCCCCCGGTCAACAATCATTTTCCTTTTTTGTTTATTGTCTCTCACTGGCACTATAACATTTCCATACTATTATTTTGTTTATAATCAGTGCCACACCATATTCATTTATGTCAACAAATTAATTAGGTACCTTGGAAGATGGGAAATATTTTGGCAAATCAAGCTAGCCAATTTCACCTGAAAGATTTGTAGCTCTACAAAGTGAACATTAAAAGCAAGGAAAAGTAATAGGAAAAGTAATAGGAAAAGTAATAGTAATAGTAATAGTAATAGTAATAGTAATAGTAATAGTAATAGTAATAGTAAAAGTAATAGTAATAGTAATAGTAATAGTAATAGTAATAGTAATAGTAATAGTAATAGTAATAGTAATAGGCTCCGATAGAAACAACTAACAACACGAAGAATCATAGAGAAGCAGCCGAGCCGACGCGTCCAAGTCGGAGGACTAGGAGGTGTAAGGTCATCTCCGTGCTTTACCGTCCAAGCAGTAGGTCAGTTACCCTCATTACGCCATCAAACGCCCTCCGCTCTTTTTACGCCCATGAACAATAATTATAATAACACCAACGCCTCCGATGACAATTGGCTGTCCTCGTCCCCCCTTCCACCCCCTCCCCCCCCACCCACCCGCCACCTTCTCTATGCCACACAAGGGAGGCGGGTGTGGGGTGGGGAGGAGGGGGTGATTCTGTTTCCTGGGGCATCAGATCAGATCGATTCTATTGTTGTTGATGGTTTGACCAGGGGGCGTCAAACCTAACACGACCGTAGGGATCACATCTGTTGGAAACTGACCATTCATTAAAATGTGTCACAATGGATTCAACAAACGAAAGTCAATAGCCATTGGTCATACATAACTATTTATTATTGGGGGTGTGTGTTTTCAAATCTGGGGAAGTAACCTGCAATTAAATTAATTAGACCAGCGGCCTTTCTACAATTGTGACATGTGTAATATTGTTACCAAGTCAGCTCCATGCTATGGAAACCGGGATAAGCACCGAATCAATGGGCGTAAAGGGCCGTGAGGACCTACATACATAATAAGTTATTATTAAGGAATGTCTTTCACTCTGTCCGCTTCATAATACGGAAACTTGGCGGGATAAACCGACTCAATGAGCCTCAAAAGATTATGATGTATGTAGCTTCAAGTGTATAACAACTAACAATATCAACGTTTCGGGTCACCCCTTCGTTCGCTAGCAATCGCAAAAAAACACCCACAAAATTTGTTTTATTTTATATTATGTCAATCGCTGTTTTGTAAAATAATAATGTGACTGAGCACAGTGGGGCTGATCCCCTGCTTGCCTTAATAATCTTGATCCGTAGATTTTACAGCTCTTTGTCAGGCCATGTGTACTAGTGTGGCGCAGACTTGCAGTTAACCTGGATACGTTTTACCTGGGTGTGCGCATTGATGTCTTGCACATTGTTTTCGGCCAGACACAGAGCTGGTACCTACACTGTTTAATCACGTTTCTAAAGGGAACAGATAACAATAATGAAAATAATCGCATCTTATATTTCGGCTTGCCTTCTTTATGTTTTACGTTTCAGTGTTTATTAGCTGACAAAGGGGAGACCCGAAACGATATATTATATGTTACTGATAGTTAGTTGTTTTATTTACAATTTAATCTTTACCATTCATTTTTATTTTTATTTTGCATTCCTTTATGCTGATTTTTGGTTTCTAGTAGCCCTTATGACATTGTTCCAAAATAACAAAACAAATTCTGATAGTTATATAATATATGCCCAGGTGGCAGCTCTCAGTTCTCCTATAACTAAATAGTAACCACTGGGGTAACAGTAAAGTGTTTATCGGTAAAATGTATGGACCTCATGGTATCTTGTTGTCCAATCTACTGGTAAAGGTATTTGGACGCAGTGGGCTCATCACCTGCTGGTCTTTAATTCCTGATGCAGAGACTTTCTAGCCATGTGTTAAGTGATGAGTGGTGTAATACCTCATTGGCATTTGGATTGACTTCCATTTGTTATGTGCACCCTTCAGAGCTTGACATATGGCTGGTCCCTACACTGCTTATTGCGGTATAAAGGGAACTCGATAAACAACAACAACAACAACTCATTTGGAAACGTCTCCAGATACACATTCAGGGAAATAATTTCAGATAATATATCATATTATATAAGACGCGGTGGGCTCATCGCCTGCTCGTCTTTAATTTCTGATGCAGAGTCTTTCTAGCCGTGTGTAAAAGGTGATGAGTGGTTTTTGTCCTCGTTGCCATTTCGATGTACTTCCACCCTTCAGAGCTTGACACATGGCTGACCCCTACACTGCTTTGCGCGGTATAAAGGGGATTCGATAAACAACATGTTATCATATAGCGAGCAATGATAGTGGGTGACGCCAAAAGGAGTCATAATAATGTGGCGTCGATGCCAAGTGGTGGCGGCTTTGGGATCGTGAGACACAGGTTCAAATCCTGGTTGAAACTATCAATGTTGAGTCCTTAATAAAAAAGACACTTTGCACATAAAACCTTTCTCGACTAGGGTGTGAAGTATTACCCAGCTACGGGCAAGAAAAATATGTTATCAGCAAGTTAATATGATGCGCCGAAAAGGCTGCCATACCCTATGGTCCCACGGACATTAAATACACGATGTGCTAAGGGGCCCTTACACCGAAATGTAGAAAGGAGATTAATAAAGAAGAAAGAAAGATATGGTAAGGGGCGCTTACAACGAAAGGTAGAAAGGAGATTGATAAAGAAGAAAGAAAGATATGCTAAGGGAGGTATACACAATGGAGGTATGCGAACCTGTATTGATACGGCGATAAGGGGCTATCCCTCTGTTTCTGACCTAATTAAACAGTGAAAGGCATCGTATGTTTTTGATAAAGAAAGAAAGAAAGAAAGAAAGGTGTGAAAGGAAGCAGCTGTGAAATATTGGCCACATTTAGGTCATTAGGTGTAAATTCAGGTTAGACATGTTGACAATGATATTGCAATGACTTGCATTTCAATGATAGTAGCACCGAGCCACTAACGTATTTTTTAAGTTTGTAAGTGTGTGTTTGGAAAAGTGGGCTGATCTCCTGCTTGCCTTAAAATCTAGATCCATAGATTTTCCAGCTCTGCATCAGGCCATGTGTACTAGTGGGGCCCAGACTTGCACTTAACATGGATAATACGTTTTAGCTGGGTTTGAGCATCGATGCCTTCTGCCTTGTACACTGACTATCCTCGCCAGACACAGAGCTGGTCCCTACACTGTTTAATTACGGTACTATGGGAACAGATAACAAACAAGCTAACATGTGTGTGTTTGGTACAACGCTTTGTGAATGCTGTGATTATATTAATTTAAGATGTGAATCCTGTTTAGAATAATACACAACCGAAATAACCCAAGCGCCAGTCGCAGTGCAGCGCCGAAATGCCGAAATGTAGACAAGAATAGGAGTTAATTGTCTTGTCCAAGGGGGAAAAACACACACAATGCTGACAACCTTACACTTGAACCGCCGTCCTCTGCGTGGTTAGTGAAATGTTTTAACCTCTTGCCCCCCCCCCCCCCCCGGCCTAGCCAATCTCAGAGTAAAGAAAATATAACAAATGGAATAGATAGGTTTCAACAGTAATATAATATAATTTCTAGGTTAAAGACATACTAAATATTGAAATGAATGTATGAAATTTGGGATTTGAGATTGAAAACGAAAACTGTTGAAACCTATTCCATTTATTGTTATATGCTGTCTATTTCGAGTTTGGCTGGTCAGGCGGGAGGGGGGGGGGTGATCTATAGTATCAAAACACCCTGTACGTCTGGGCTATGTAGATACTCGTGGATATAAAGATAAGTCTGCAAGGGAGGAGAGGTGGCCTAGTGGTTAGGGCAGCGGACTCTCATGGCGAAGGTCGTGGGTTCGAATCCGATCACTGCCACTTCATTGTTTTTCTTGGGCAATAAACTTTACTCCAATTGTCTCACTCGACCCATGTGTAATAATGGGTACCAGCTTACAGCTGGGGAAGTAATCTGCGATAGACCAGCGTTTTATCCAGGGTCACGAGTTGAAACCTCCGGTGGAAGCACTGGAGTTTTTCTCAAGGCCTTGATCCCACTTTGCGGCGCTGCACTGCGACTAACGCCTTGGTTATTCCGGTCTACCTTCGGAATAGATATTAAAGACAACTTTCCCCCTGGGATGAAAAAAAAGGGAATTTATTTATCTATTTTATTCTTATTTTATTATTTAACGTAGCATCATCTGTGTATGCGGCCCCAGGGACGTACGATTTCGATCCCGGCTGCTTGACCACTCGGCCACTTTGTAAGGTCAGAAAGGCGGTTGAAATCAGGATTCGAACCACGGTGATGATGATGATGAAACCAGTGACTAGTTTCATGATATTATGTTATATGTTCACGCGTCCTATATAGAGTGCATTAAGGTCAAGGTATATAACAGTAGAAGCCGGTTTGGGGGGACGTCACTTAATGGGACGACACTGTGAAGACGGAATCTATAACTGTATCCACATGGATACTCTTTTGGTGCTGTGTGTTTGTTTGGGTTATTTTTTGTGTTGTTTTGTTTTGTTTTTTGTTTCGTAGAGGCATTGACCCTCACTGTTTTTTTATGTTTTAGTGTCACTGTCTATTTGTGTCGTCGCTTGACGAAGGCCTTTGGCCGAAACGTCACTTGTCGTGTTTTGTCCTCGTCCTCCCGAAGCCTCATATTTAATCCTTATATATGTATGATTAATTTACCAAGTGTTAATGCTACTCTAGGGAATGTAAGGCATCATCATGAAACGAGAATCGCTTGTCAACATCAAGCTCGGAGCAAACTAAAACTCGACAATGGGTGTACAATATTATGTGTGGATATGATTCTTGTTATGTCGACAAAAAGTATCCGCTCCGCCACACTTTCTATAGCTGTTGGGGAACACATGAGGTTACAATACTATGTTGTCTGGCCATCATATGCGTAATATTGAACGGTGTATTACTTCTTGTACCAAATAAGATGTATTGGCATTGTGGGCAGATCCCCTGCTTGCCTTAAAAATCTTGATCCATAGATTTTCCAGCTTTGTATCAGGACATGTGTACTAGTGGGGCACAGACTTGCACTTTATCCTGATACATTTGTATCTGGGTCTGCACATCGATGCCTTTTGCCTTGTACACTGTCCTTGGTCAGACCCAGAGTTTGGTCCCTACACTGTTGAATTACGGTTCTACTGTGAAAGATAACAAACTAACAAACACATTTTCGATGGGACGGTAACACTTCGTGGAAATCGTCACCATTAACCCCTTTACTGACGACTAGAAAAAATTATGTTTCTCATGCTGTGTGCTCTATCAGTAAATGGAGGAAATCCCATAGATTGAAAAACCCGAAGGCGTTCTATTTTTGGAAAACAAAGGGACGAAATGCTAATTAATGAATTGGGAAAGTACCGATCTAAAGGGCATCAAAGTGAACGCAAAATGTCATCAAAATCGGTACTTCCCGAATAATGGCGTCAAATTGTAAGGGGAGATAATTCAAAAAGCTTGTCCTGTCACCGTAATTCACTCATTGTTT
>JARFNW010141144.1:0-10347 GCA_031763155.1 Dirona albolineata | reverse complement strand
ATAATAATAATAATATTAATAATAATAATAATGATAATAATAATAATAATAATAATAATAATAATAATAATAATAATTTCGAAACAGACACCTGAATCATAATTGGAACATACATACAGGTATACCCCAAGTATGTAAACAAATATAAGCAAACACATCCAAATTCTTACACAAGACATCTACACACATGCATGCATGTAAACATGTACAAACCTACACATCCAAACCAGCACAAAAGACAACACCCGCACACATGCACTGGAACCAACACACAGACACACACCCATAATATACCACAATATGCATCCAATAACACTCATCCCTCACCCCCCAATCACACACACACACATACACACCCACAGACACATACATTCATTCATATAACATAAGAACGGATAGCGGATTGATAAACTACCAACCTGTGAGAAAATCCGGTCATATTACCATCTGGTCCACAACTTATCCGTTTCGCATATGGCCGAGTTTTGACCTCGTAGTCGAACCAGTAGTCTACCTTCTCGTTTAAACGATCGTCCAGAAACTGTTTGAACATGTCTGTGTCTAAAACCTGGAGAAATAAAAAAAATTTAAACACACACAAAAAAACCAAAACAAATCAGTCAAGACATCCGTCCCGGTAGAAATACAGACTTTTTATAGTTGAGTGTAATGAACACTAACACTTCAGAGAATTTGTCCGTTGGTCATGAGAAAAATAGTTAATAATATTGTATAACTCACAACCATTAAAGGTGCTATGTCTCAATGGGCTGATCCCCTGCTTACCACGACAAATCCGTCTTGCCGACAAAAACAAACCGACTCGCTACCACTGAGCTATGAATCTGTCTGCTTTTGTCGACAAGGCAGAGTTGTCATGGCAGGCATGGGTTCGATCCTCTCTTTTGACTATCTTTCTTCTTTCTTGTTTATTTTCTCCCACTGGCACTGAAACATTTATATACCATTATTCCCAACCACCCTTCTTACCCTTTCATAAAACGGTTTGTCACATGGAGCAAGACTGTCCAGAAACTGCTGCTTGTTAAATCTCCGTAACTCAATTCGTAGAAATGACAGGACACCTCTGCGGAGAAAATCATTTTAATAATATTAATACAATATGGTGCACAGTGGACAAAAGGACAAAGAATTAAAGCAAAGTAAATGTACGTAAATGACAACAACAAAAGAAGTAGGAGCGTACAACAATCTCTGCCTAAAATCCTGCGGCTGAATACACAGACGTTACGTTATACAATAAGGTATTTGTGCAGGCAGCGAATCATTATAATCATGTATTGTTGTGAGTACAATCCAATGCAATAATTTGGTGCTAAAATGTGCTAACAGTTTAAGTATGGACTGTGAATACCGCACTGGTCTTCAGGAGACAAGAAAACTAGGGTCTCTGGTTGATTTGATCTCATAATAATAATAATAATAATAATAATAATAATAATAATAATAATAATAATAATAATAATAATATGATCTTTATTGTCCATTCTGCATTTATTCTACATTTAACTTCTGAAACCGTTTGCCATAAGGGAGAGGATTCAGTTCTATGTTTAAGATATGGTCACGGCCATCTATTATGCCCACTGTTTCTCTTTATACAGCTTTGTTATAGTGATAATCAGCATTGGCCAGCTCATGGTTTACAATCCATAAATATGAGACAGGGAGCCGGGGGCACAGTGGCTAAATCACCCACCCCCGCCTTTGGTTTGAGAGATTGCGGGATTGAATCCCAGGGGAGGCGCTGGAATTTTTTCTCAAAACCTTGATCTCACCGACGCCTGGGTTATTCCAGTCCACCTTTGGAAAAGACTCCAAAGACAAACGTTCCCCTGGGACAAATAAAGGGATTTTATTTTATTTCATTATTATTATTATATCTTAAATATAATATATATTGGAATATAAACATATCCATATATATATATATATATATAAAATATAATTAGCTTAAAGTGGCTGAAGTTGGCTACACTTGAAATAAAAAAGCACCAGCTCTATGGGCATCAAGGATCTTCAAGACTTACTTTTTTTATTACCTCCCTTACCTGAATAAGTTAACCATCATCTCCAGGCAGGCAAAGCTGATTTCACTGTTAAACTGTAAGCATTTCTTGATTCTGTAAGTCCTTTCCTCGTTGATGTCGAAATTGAAGGGGCTGGAGATGGAGAAACGGAGAAACAGTCCAGTGTCAGTCTATTTCACTGTCAAAGATTTGGTGCAGAAAATATGCTTGATAATTTAAGAAATGGATAAGGTTTTTTAAATCATTTTTTTTTCCTGCAAGATAATATGGTACAGACAATAGACTTTTCTCCCATGCAGACAAGAGACTTTTGACAGAGATACAGCCTTTGTGAGACTGTCTCATCCATAGCAGTCTCTTTGTAGCAAGATAATGGTGGGATGATGTAACAGTGCCAGTGACAGACAATAAACAAGAACAGAAATAAAGATTGCAGAAAGGGGGGAATCGCATCCATGCCTGCCATGGCAAGACTGCCTTGCTGACAACAGCAGGCCGACTCACTACCAAGTGAGCTATGCCGCTGCAGGCATGGGTTGGTTAAATCACCCTATTCGACAATCTTTTTTCTATGCTTGTTTATTGTCTCTCACAAGCAATGTTAACACTTTCCTACATTTATTCTGTTTACCATCATTAACACTTTCCTACATTTATTCTGTTTACCATCATTAACACTTTCTGACATTTATTCTGTTTACCATCAGCGCCCGCTCCATACTCATATACTTGGTACATCTTTGCTCCAGCTGAGCAAACCGAGAGGACAAGACAACTTGCCACGCTTCAGCCATGGAGAGATGAGAGAGCTCTGAATGACGTAAACCACACAACTACTTACCGCTGAACATCGGAGAGTTCCATCTGAAACTTTGCGCGCTGACAAATTTTCTTGAACAGCTTGGCCGGCTCCTTGGGCATATTGGGAATGGAGGAGAGCGGATTGTCGCAGACAAAATAATTCCAACTCTCGGCCGAATGGTTCCGGAGGAGAGACGGGGTGGTGGTGCAAGGGGTAGTGACTGAGACTGTACCCTCATCAATGTCTACTATCACAAGTCCCTCCACCTTTTGTTCAGGAAATATATATTATGGATAATAATACAAATGTAATAAATTTGTTTTGGTTTTTTTTAACCACCCAAAAACAAATAAACAAAAGCTATAAAGATAGAAAGTGGTAACAAATCTAAGATTTTTTTTTTTAATGAAGAAGAAATTTAAATAACATATTAAAAACCTGAATATCTGAAAGTGAAAAGGGGAGGGGGGGGGGGGAGAGAGAGGGAAGACCTGTCGCGGTAGTTGGCTGTTTTCTGTTTACGGCGAGGCGGGGTTACTGTGGCAGGCATGGGTTCGATTCCCCCGGTCGACGAAAATCTTTAAAAAATTTCTGTTCTTGTCTCCCACTGGCACTGTTACATTATCCCACTATCATTCTGTCTACTACTAGACCATCAGTGCCCGCTTCCTCTTCATTCATTTATTAATATAATTACCAATGACTCTCCACACCCCTTGTGTAGCCAAATTGTTTTTTATGAAAGGTCTGGCAAACCAATTCTGCTTAAATGCAATCGGGTACGCTATCGTAAATCCTTTCTACCGACTGCTGTTAAGATAGTATAATTCTCCAAGTGAGCTCTTGTATTACCATTGTATTTTGTATTTTGCATGATGTTTATTGTGTATGTCAATTGTGTATGGACAAATAAAACTCATCTTATCTTATCATAATTTTTCTGAACAGGTCTTCACTCCTTGGGGCCCCAACCCTCGCCCCCACCCTACCCCCAACCCCATCTATGTTCCACTTGTGATTGTTCCTGGTTAACAATGGCCTTTGGAAGAAAGGTCGCTGTTTTGTGCTGTAAAGCATTTGTACGTTTATAAAGCACTTATTCTGGTTCCTCACCATGCTCTAAGCGCTTTACATTTGCCCTGGGAAAGCAACGAAACACTCAATACTTAATGTGCCACATGAGGCCTGTTAAGTGCAAATACAATTTTTTTGACAAGAAAAATGCTGCTTACAACCAAGGGGACCTCCGAGTTTAACGTCCGTCTCCGATAGGATGTGGTAAGCAGGGAAAAGTGTCTTACCTAAGGACACAAGCGCAGGTGAGCCAATACATTTTATTATATATAAATATTGTCGTGACAGTTTTGACACCAACTGTCGAGTTGTATTCACGACTTGGCTACTGACGCCCCCAAAATTTTTCAATCATTGAAGCTAATTTACATAGTCTACATATTTTCACTCATACCTGCTGGACGACTTGAAGGTGTTTTGAGTGGCAGCCCATCATGAAGGTGCCGGGAGCTTCCAGGAGTTCCAAGGAGGAAGCACTCAGGATCGGTACGTAGGTGAAACGCCACGAGAAGGGCAGGATGTAGTATCGGAAACTCTGTGTGAGAAATAGTATGAGAAAATAGGATGTCGCACGAAAGTCTGTCTCAACTGCAAACCACTTAACGGTAATTGGTTGAAACATCTTAAAGTAGGAATGACGCTACACAAAAATGTCATTAATAAAGAGTGTCATGATTCAAAATATGTATATCGTGATTGATTAACCATCTGTATGAATTTGGATATTTTTCTTTTAATAATTACATGACTAATTTTGGAATCATTATTGAGAGATACAGGGTATTCAAAGGTCTTTTATCCTCTTAAACCCTTAACCGTGATATGATATGATAAATGCCTGCAGGAAATTGATTCGAAACGTTTAGAAATTGCAAGCGATATGACGCTTTACCTCCATGATGGTGGTCAGAAGTGCGTAGTTGAAACTGACGAAGACAAGCCGCTCCTCACACAAGATGGCTGTGAATATCTTGAGCAGGTCGTTGGACTGGAAGCACAAAAAGGCCAGGTGAAGGGGTATGTCCACCACTGGTTTCTCTGGCCACTCCGAGGGGAACAGAGTCACAAAGAAACTGTATACGCTTAATTCCTAGCGACGAGACAAAAAGGCGTTCCAGTTGTTATCATAGAGAAAATATTGTATAGGATTATATATTTTTCTAAAATTTCAGCCCTTCGTGCAGTACTATAAGGTGCCATTGCCAAGGCATTTCTAAGATCAGAAGGAATAAAGAAAATCCATCAAACGTTAGCCTGATGTCAACAGGAATCACCCATGTTGTCCAAGTGTGCAAATCAGGGTTCAATAACTGACCCAAGGAAAAAAAAACAAGATAGGAGTATGTACTAAAGCAATATATGATGAAAGCATACCCGCAAACAATAAATGGTCGTTCTTTGTTAGAAAATAAACCGCTCAAGAAATCTAACAATGATTGTAAGTTCAATTAGAGATTCAAATATTAGCCTTGGTGCATTTGTACTGTATCAATGTATCAATATTATGTGGAAGTAAGGTAAATTTTTCCCCGGACAGTATCACATTCAGGAATCAAGTCCGAGTGAGAGCCTGTACTTGTACGGGGAGACAGACTACAAACACATATTTTATCTTTACATAGAATTGCATGAGGTTGAATTCCTAGCACAGTTAACAACACAGCCATGAAGGTGAAATTGAGGTCAACATTTTAAAACAGTAAAGTTTTATGAAACTTTCAGTATTCATCGCTGCCAGTCCAGAACTTTTAAAAAGGACGAAATTTCCATTCATTTCAGCGGGGAGGGGGAGGGGGAGGAGTAGCTACAGACACTCATCAAATGATCATCACGTGAGAAATGTTTTGTTTGAATTTTGAATGAAATGAGTCAATTCTTACCACCACAACGTTTCCTGCTGGAGGTACAGGTGCCATGGTCATGGAGAAGGTGAAGTCTTTGATGAACTGGAACATCTCCTCCTGATCCCTCTCCATGTGACTAATCAGACTAAAAATAGATTGGGATGTCAGATAGGACAGGATAAGGTAAGATACAAATTTATTGCGGGAAAAAAATGGCACATTTTAAGATAGATGATTTTTATTTGTCCATTTCAGGCACATTATTGTGGTACAAAGCAGTGGTTGACATGCACAATAAACATCATGCAAAATACAAAATACAATGATAATACAAGAGCTCACTTGGAGAATTATAATAATTTTACAGCAATCGGTAGAAAGGATTTACGATAGCATACCCGATTGCATTTAAACAGAATTGGTTTGCCAGACCTTTCCGAAAAAACAATTTGACTACCAGAGGGGTGTGAAGAGTCATTGATAATGGAAATCTTTTTTCTTTGGCAATTCCACAGCATAAAGCGGACAACATGTTACCATCTGGATAAATCAATTCCCCTATATAATATGAAAACTGGTACCCCATGCTACACCTGTGTCCATATCGCAATCAAATTAAAGTCTCTTTCCCAAGGATCACAAAGAAATGGCGAATGGTTAAGCTTGAACCCAGGTCAACTGCCAGTGAAATTGAAAAGTAGCAGGACAGTGAGGGTGGCTCACCCGTCTTATTAATGACAAGAACTGTCACTGCTTGGATCACAGGTTCTATTTCACACAAACAGGGTGTTTGGATACCTTAGACCCTTCCTGGCCAGCCAAACTCAGAATAGATAGAATACATCAAATGGCATGGGTTTCAACGGAAACTATTCCTAACCTCAAATCAAAAATTTCATTCGTATATTTCAATATTTACTTTGTCTAACACCCACTTTTCTAACACCATCCAAACATGCGAGGTAAGGCGAAATGAAGAAATCAGTATCAAATTTCAAGTCCCCCAAAATGCTTTGAAGAGCCGTATTAGGACCAACTTTGGAGTGCATATATGATGTATTTTGGCTTGGTGTGTTCATGATTAAGCCTAAATGTTCACAAGCGTTAACATCAGGTGATGATCCAGGCCATTCACCATTTCCAAAGCAATCCATGACAAAGCCCTGCACATAAATGTCATTGCAACCCAAGCTAAAGGCACACAAAGTGATTTTTTTAACTGAAACGCGGATGGCAGGTATACTAAAACGTGAAATAAATGTATGAAATTTTTTATTTGAGATTACAAACGATTACTGTTGAAGCCTATTTCATTTGTTTTGTCCTGACTTGGCTGGCCAGGAGGGGTCTAAGGTATCGAAACACCCTGAATCGCTCATTTCCTTATCTTGTGTCTGTGCATTGTCTATTTATTTTTTTTACAATTTTTGACACCTCATTACTTTCCTGCAATTATTCGTGTTTAGTTTAGTAACAAATGTCAGCTCTAACTTTATTCCGTTATCAATGCAATTGAAGGGCTAATTATTACGGCAACAGTTAAAAACAGCTTTGGTCAGAGTCTGGGTGACGAGGAGAGTAACGTGTTGCTTATCAAACTCAGCAACAGCTACCCCAAGCTCCAGATACAAAGACAGTTTCCAGTTGTGAGCACCATGCATGCAAGGTCAGATCATAAAAAGATAAGGACGGGTTTATAGTCTGTATCCCTGTGCAAGAACAGACTCCCACTCCCAGACGTTATACCATTTTTCATCCCCTAGCACGCCATGTTATTCACTAGTAGCCTTCACAATTCCCTAAGGAGCATACAGAAGAGTAGCCTGCTGGGCTCATCATACTAAAATACTGGCAATATCTTCCTCTGCCTGTAGCTGGGTATCCATTTAGTGTGAGAAAAAGTGTGTATAGAGTCTTTCCCAAGGACTCACCACCGATATAAGTATAATACAAGTACAGGTTCACAAATTTCTCGGCCCATAGCTGGGTACTCGTTCACACCTGGGTCGAGTGAGGAAAGAATATGTGAAGAGTCAGCAGGTGGAAGATGTCTCAACTTTTGGATCCACTGGAGTGTAACTAGTTAAAAGCACATCCTTCAAATTGCAAAATACTTAAAACTACTATCTGATATTTTTCACATAACACTGAAAGCAAAAATTCCTTCTATTTGCCTTTTATAAATCATACTCAAAGATCTTTTGAAAGATTGATATTGCTCATCACAGACAAGAATTATTTTTTTTTTAACTGACCTTGGGGGAAAATGGCCATAACAGCAGGTCATCGTTGGGTCCTTTGACTGTCTGCAGGAACAAAGATACGTTCTTATTCATATCCTTGCCCTCTCCATTGGCGAACAACTTCAACTTCATCGAGTAACCGCCAGGACAAGTAAGAAATGCGGGCGAGTAGATCGTGTCCTGTTCCCTCTGCGTGGCATCACGTTTCACCTGACCGTAACCTTTGATAATCCAGGTAAAGAGGCCGTTCCCATCGCTGACCAGCTCTCCACACTCTGTTGGATTAACCGGTCTCTGCGCCCCTTCTGTGTATCTCGCCTCCAATGTGTTCAGTCGACCATCGATTGCCTTCAAAACAGAGAGGGGCAGAAATTGTAAACATATGTTTCGGTAAAGTTTAGATTGGGAGCTATTGAACGATTGGGGAGAAAGGCTAATAATATTGTTACAATATCATAGTGCTGAGAAATAAAAATATGATAGGTTGAGCCAATAGAATGATACAGAGGAGAGGAGCCAAGCAGTCATCGTACAAAGACAAGGAAGGAAAATATGAAAAATATAATTTTCACATTTTTATTTTTAAAAAGACAAAAGGAAGAGAATGATGGCCCACGAGAAACAAACAGTAAGCAAAGAGAGACAGAATGAAGACGAATGACACAAGTAAAAGAAAATGGTGCAAAACAATACAAAGAGTAAAGAGCTAAGTTGAACCACACAAGCTAAGCCTCACCTCAATCTTTGCATAGCAGTCCCTCAACCTATTATCCGATTTCTCCATTCCCCGACCAAAAGCTTCCCCTTTAGTTATGCATCTGAGAATCTCTGAATGCAGGACAGACATAAGATCCTCATGGAGTTTCAACTTTTGACGATCTTCTTGAAGCAAACCTCCCTCTGCAATGGATGGAAACGCAGGTGTTACAGATACACATCATACAGCTAAAGGTATTCAACAAGAAGCAGAAAAATAAGAAGAAAGAGGAGGAGAAGAAGAAACATAAAGGAAAAAAAAAAAAAGGAGGCAAACTACAAAGTTATCAAAACAATTAGGAAAAGATGAGACTGCAGACTCGGTGTTGAGGGTCAGATGATCATGTGTGGTATTGATTTGTGGCAGGCACACATACGGCGACATGAAAAGATGACAATCCGTCTGCCTGGATTGTGAGTACAAGTCTGGTCACCTACCTAGACATTCAGACACTCTTGACATCTCTGGAGGTATTTCTAAACACTGTATATCCATTTTTTTCAAATTGTTCAGGAGAGCCAAAAAAAAGTTGTGGTTTTTTTCTCTCTCACACACCAACCATTTTAGATATTTTATTCTGGCGTTTGTGACATTACATACTCTGATATCTACAACAGCCCTGGATCAGTCGATGCGCCATATTTTGACTACAAGACCACAGTATTTGTAACTTGATTTCAACAAAATCTGGATATAGTCTTTTTAATAAAAAATTCCAGATCTGACCTTACTGGTTGGCAACCAATAGAGCCAGTGTTCATCCCGATTTCCATTATAACGCAAACCGGACATAAGCTGAATAGGATGTTTTGTTTATCGCAGATTAATTCTTCCCCATGCTGTCAGCTGGTACCTATTTCTACACCTGGGTCCAGTGAGGCAATTGAAGTAAATCATCTTGCTCAGGGATAATACTGGAATGCCTAACGCCAGACTCCAAACCTCACCAGTGGAATGTCTTATAGCTTAACATCTCGGTCACAGTGCTTCCGCTTCGCATACCCAAATCTGCTGTGATAAAGAGAAACAATTAACAGAACTTACCAGCCTGAGCACCATCCCCGACTCCAGGGTCCTGAGACACTTCAGATTGGGAGTCACTAGCACTCGCCTCATCCTGGTATTCGGCGGGCAAAGACGCTTCTGCATGTTGACCAGGACCTTTCTGTTCTAACCTCTGCAGCCTATGTTCACTGACCTCTGATTTATCCAAAAGGTAAACAATATGCTTTGCCACGGATTCCTCTTTACAGATGTGGGCTAAAAACTTGTCCATCGGCAGCTGCTTGGGTGTAAGGTGGGTGAAAGGAGAACAAAATGGAAATTATTCTTTCTTACTTAATTTCCTTTCTACCTTTCGGTGTAAGGTTAAGTGAGGACAAACTTTTGCCATTGATCTCTATCAAGAGTCTACCTTTTTGTATCCAAATACCTACACCCCCTCTTTTCTATTACCTCTGATATTGTTTCTTGCCATACTTTCTTTAATGGAAATAATTATTACATGTGTTAATTTCTTTTCAATGGCATGTCTTACCAGTCTAACCAGCTTGCAACAAAAGCAAAACAGCTATAT
>JARFNW010141133.1:0-10347 GCA_031763155.1 Dirona albolineata | reverse complement strand
AATAATAATAATAATAATAATAATAATAATAATAATAATAATAATAATAATAATAATAATAGCAATAATAATAATATTAATAATGATAATAATAATAATAATAATAATAATAATAATAATAATGATGACGATGACGTACAGCATGTGTAATTTCGGGAATAGAGGGATCGAACCAACCCTCACGGAGCTCTTAACTGATCAAAAACAATCCACCACCTTCAGTTAATAATAATAATTATCATGTACATTTATAGAGCGCTTATTCACGACCATCACCATGCTCTAAGCGCTTTACAGTAGCACATTTTCCTCGGGAAAGCAACGGCACACCCAACACTTAATACGCCACACGCTGCCTGTCAGGCGCGATTACAATTTTTGGACAAGGACAAACGCTGTTGCAACCAGTTACCCGATATTTGTACTTTTATCTCTCTATGGCCAACAATTCCGCATATCACCGGGTTCTCACTTATATTACAAACAAAACATGATATAAATATATAGGCTATTTTTCACTCCGCGCAGCCAGAACGCTAAACTATCGGCGAGGGGATAACGAAAAGACTGTCTGAGTGTGGCAGGTGTTAGTGTTAGTGACAAAGACGAAAAGGAACTGCGCATGCGCAAAGTTATAATAAACAGGAAAGGAAAATGCTTTACTGCTAAAGTTCCCCGCGATTCTTTGTTGAAATGACAATACGTACAAGGTAAAATCCTAGAAAATCTTTTGATTTGCCTTCTTCTTTTTAATAAGATCATATTTTTGCATGATATAGATTTATTTGGGCATTGAAATGAAAAATGTAACTATTTGATGCACTGCATGAATGCGAAATAGTGCCAGAGAAGATTGAAAATTATCCGAGGAGATGCCGAGTTCTCTCCATCGCCATTCACGAGTGTTTACCTCGGGCAAAAACAATCTCAACGTGGTTGTTCATGTTGGATATAGACGATCTAGTCCTAGACCTTTAATGCATTTGACGCATTATTACAAAAAGACTGAATGAAAACTACGCAAGTCATGTGGTGAAAATAGACATCTAGCTTGCTAATTGTTGATGGTATTTAAATTTAAATGTCTAATTTGAAATTTGATGGTTTTGGATTTTTACTTTTTTTTGGGGACAGTTGAGCCAGTGACTGTGACAGTGACGGTCAGTGGTTGACCAGTTTACACTTTAAATGAAAGGAGCAGCATCGGAGAGAAATTACTTTTCAGTTAAACAAGACTAGTAGTAAGAAGTACAGCCTTTCAGTTTTTGTAGTGGAAGGAAGTTAAGTCTTTCTTTCAGTCAGAGAGTAAGACTTAGTAAGAGTAAGAGGCTCAGGAGCTTTTATACTTTATTGTTATTATTAATTAATATAAAAAATACATTACATTAATATCATTGGAGTTGGCTGAGCAACTATTCTAACCCTAATCCTACTATCTTTATCTAGGTATCTAGTCTAAAATGTTGAAAAACTAGCCATCTCTTGTCAGTGTCTACTCACTAGCTGGTGACTGGGTGGTACTAGTACTAGTACTAAGTAGTAGTACTAGGTAGCCCTCTAATTCTAATCAATCCTATTTTCAATTTCAGTTGTTTTGATTTTGAAACTTTATCAACTTTACTTTAAAATTTAGAAGCTATGATTATGACATGATGACTAGGCTAGGACTTTAGTTCGGTATTTGTTTCTATTTCAGTCTCATTTCTTACTTAATGTCAAACATGATGACTCGGTGCCAATTGACAATAACACTGCAAAGCGAGCGGTATCGAGGCACTCGGTCACAATTGACAATAACATAAGTAATCGTCAATTGGAACTGCGCGGAATCGAAGTTACTGTTATCCATCAGCATCATGTAATTGTAATTCTATTTGTATTCTAATGAATCATTTTCATTTCTTCAGCTCAAATTCATAATAATATTATGTTCAATGTCGCGGTGTTTGAGACCAATGACCAATCAGATTCAAGCATTTATAATGCGCTATCCCATAGAAGTATTCCCGAGAAAATCTGAGGAGATATTATGTTCAGATGAATATCGTAATTTACCGAAGCTGTAAAAATTGTTGAGCTGACAAATTCTGACTACCAATGTACCTATTAAAATTGATGTAGTGTAAATCAACCTTTTTGTTACCGAATTCAAGCAAATTTGAAGTTATGCTTCACTTGTATATATATATATTTTAAGCCTTCACAAAACAGTCGCCCGATCAATCAAACCCCGATACAGCGCCATTTTGTATCTGACTCAGATACCACTTCAGCCATTGGCTCAGTTTTGTGACGTGTATGCTAATTTACATAAAAATGGATGCACTGTTCTATCAAATGTCAGTCAATGAAATTGTTAATAACTTCGCACCTAATTGGGGTAGAAATAAAATTAAAACAATTTTAATCTTGGTTTGATTAGCTTTATAAAATCGATATAATTGTGACTGAGTACCTTGATACCGCTCAGTCAATTGTGACCGAGTACCTCAATACTGCTCGGTGCCAATTGACGTTTACCTGCGTTATTGTCAATTGGCACTGCGTGACTCAGCGCCAATTGACGCTTATCTGTGTTATTGTCAATTGACACCAAGTCACTCTGTGCCAATTGACGATGCTAGACTAGAGTAGAAGAAGGCGTGGGTAGCTGAAGCATCTGGATTAGTAAACATCAAATGGCACTGAGAAGTTGTTCTTGTTGTTTAAGTGCGCTTTTTAAAACTTTTATATATATTAATTTTAAGCTGTTACTACATTTCAGGTGCTACTATTACTATAGACTATAGCTAAAAAACTAGAAGAGATATATATGTTAGTGTGTCGGTCTGCTTTTGAAGGCATTGGTTCAAATTCATCAATTCCTGCTTTAGATTTTGTTCCTTTCGATTCCTGTCTATTGTCTCTTCTGGCACTGCATAATTTTCCCAATTATTTTCTGTTTATTGTAAAATACCATCTCCCTATATATGTTCATTACAAATTTATAGTTTTTAAATTAATTATAATTTATGAATGGCATTTTTATATAGTGCTTCCACAATCGTCACCTTGCTCTAAGCGCTTTACAGTTGCACATTTGCCTCGGGGGGAAGCAACGCAACACTCAACCACTTAATAGCTTACAACCGAGGGGACCTCCGAATTTAACATCCGTCTCCGATATGACGAGGTAAGCAGGGCAAAGTGTCTTACAAAGACACAAGCGCTGGCGAGCCAATACATTTCATTAGATATATTTATTTTTTTTGGTCGTTTACGGGTTTAGATCCTAGACGGTCACCTGTCTATTCATTAGCCACGATAGACATTGCTTGTCAACACCAACAGTCAAATCGCGCTCACTGTTTTGGCCAGCGATGCCCCCATTTATAAGAACAGGCATTTCTATTTAGATAGAGAAACGGTTCGGGACAATATTATAATCACCATTGTACTCACATCATTATGAAAGGATTGTCTTTAACAATAATAATGATACTTTATTTCATCCTATCTTAAATTTTTGTACTGACGTGATTTAAATGAAAAGAAAAGAAAAATACATTTAAAAGAAAAATTCTTATTCAGTCCTCAAATTTTTTGTTTATTGTTGCCATTTTAACCCATGAACTCTGTTGACCACCATGTTGGGATACCCCCATTATGATATTTATTATAATTGTTTAAAGTTCTTTAATGTATTCCTTCTTTCATTTTTAGGTCTGTTTTGAAAGAAACAAGAAAGTAGTGTGCTGTGAAAATGGCACCAGCTAAAAAGAAAGGTCTGTTACTGTTACTCTTTTTTATATTAATATATTGACCAGTCTAATTCTTGTTGAATATATTATTTTTAAATCTTTTTTTAAAATTATGCTTTTGCCATTCATTTTTCTTTTTTTTTTATTTCCCAAATTTATTGTCACTATCACAGTGTAGTGTGAGATGAGTTCAAAGACCACATCCACAATTGATATAGTGCTCTAGAGTGCTTTTAAATTATAGCACCTGACTGACAAAATACATGAACCACTTTATATATTTGAAATTGTTTGACACTCCAAAATAAATTGTCTAGATGATTCTACTAAAGCTCTAAAATTCTTTACTTTTTACTGTTGCTCATCAATGCATAGCAAATCTTTACTTAACAATAGAGCAGCGTGTCTTTGCATTTCTCCTTAAAAAATGAATCTTTGATGTATGAGTCGAATAATGTATTTTCTGTTTTTTGTTGTTGTAAATTTAGGCCAAGATAAAACCAAGGAAGGAGCACAATCAGGGTAAGTGTTAAGTGAGAATCCCAAAAAAACCCAAACCCAAAACAAACGAAACAAAAACCCAAACAAACAAACAAAAACCAATATGATCTCATGCCATTTCAATTGTGTCATCAATTAAATTACTCAACTGTATACGTCAGATATATTAGATTATTCTCAACTATGTAAATCAGATATATGTGCATGGTCTTCCAAATTTCAATCAATTTTGAATGCTGTTGTTGCCAACTTTTCATTTGTCACATATAATAGCAGTGTTGCGAGCTCCGCTTTGAGTTTTGTTTTCATTTAGATGATTTCTTGATTTAAGATGGACTTTTCAAAATTATATTGTTTTTCATTTTCAGAAATGGAAGAGATACCAGTCGTAGAGGGTGAGTTGAATTAATTGTATATTTTTTGTATTCTATCCTTTAAGAACCGGAGATAAGTTTTTTCATTGTCATATATAAACATATTAGATTAAAAAGAATTCAATTATGTTGAAATTCTATTTCACTGTGAATATTTCTGTCCATTCCCTTTCTTTTCTTTCCCTTTGTCTTGTTGTCTCAATGCTCTATTTAGCCCAACAACTGGCCCCGTTTTTTAACTTCTGATATATTTTTTTCATTCCTCTCAAATAGGGCTGCTGCAACATCAAATACATCAATACATGCAGATAAAGAAGAACTAGGAAGTTTGTCAAAGAAGAGAAAAGTGGTTGACAGATCATCCGCAAGCACTGATAAAAATACCAAAGGGAGAGAGTCCCCCTCTGCTCAATCAAAATCTGAAGTAAAGATTTCAGGCATTGGAAATCAGCGTTTATCTAGAAATACGAAGGCAGTGGCACAAAAAGAAGTGGGATCGCTAAGCAAATCTGATAGCCCATCATGCTTAGATAAAAAAAGAAATTTGAATGATTCCAAAGATTTTAATTTGAAAACAAGAAGTGGGAAATCTTTGAATCAGAATGCAGTCCAGCCTTCTGTTGGTATGTCAAAGAATGCCAAACCACTGGATGAAGAAGACCTTGAATCACAGGATAGTGATTCTAAGATTATCAAAGGAAACAGAAAAACAACCAGAGGCTCTAAACCTTCAAGTTCTGATATCAAACAAGAAATTATTGAAAAGCAAGATCCTATTATGTCCCCTGCATGCCTAACAAGATCTTCGAATAAGAAAGGATCAGTTGAGCTAAATGAAAAAAAGAGAAAGCCTGACAAACTGTTGGATAACGCAGACGAAACTATTCGTGTGAAGAAAAGAAAAATTGTAAATGAAGATGAAGAAATGTTAAATCAAGCTTCTTCAAAAGATGAAGTTGAGTTAAAAGATGTGGAAAATGATGAAAAGATTAATGAAGATATTCCTGTGATGATCTCTCTTGAAATGACAGTGACAGAAATAGACGAAGACATTTCACAAGAGTGTACAATAGCAGGTACATTGGATGACGACACAAAAGTTGAAGCTTCTGTTGAACAAAAGGAGTCTGACATAGCAGATGAATCAAAATTAAATGACATTGAGAGCAGCAAAGAGAAAGTAATGGGCGACAATGATCAAAACAACACTGAGTCTGAGCATGGAAATCAAAATGAGGATTTAACTGGTGCAACCACGAATGAAGGAAAATCAGAAACTAAAAAGAATGATAAAAAGGACACGATACAGCAATCTCCAGAATGTGAAATAGTAGAAATAAAAGAGGAAGTTATTGATCTTGAATTAGATGAGTGCAGTATCAGTGAGTGTTCAAGAACAGGAACACCAATTGAAATGAATTCTTGCGACACTAATCATGAAATATGTGCTAAACCATCTGCTGCTTGTCAAAGTCAGTCCGTTGAAAATGAATGCTCAGATGAATCGATTTCAATCAAGAAAGAAAATGATGGATTTGATGCGTTAGACAATGCACTTTCATCTTCAATTGACCCACACATGCATGATGATGTGGAAATAAAAGAGGAGGTGGAGGATTTTGAAGTCTTAGCTGAATGGAGCTCATTTCCCACAAATAACAGCAGTGAATATAAAGTTACTGAACAAGATAAGAATTATGACCCAGAGGAGATGCTACATGAAGAAATGAGTGAAAGTGAAATGAACAAGAACTTACACGTCACAAATGATCAGGAGGAATCTCACAGTGATCTCAACAAATCTGCTATGAATGAAAATAAAATTTGTGAAAACGTGTCCCATGATAGCAACACAGTGATGGAGAACCCATCATCAGTTTTAGATAATGTGGTAATATCAGATGTATTCTCATGCTCTGGTGTTGCAGAACCTAAACCTTCCAAATCTCTGGTCTCATCGAAAGATCCAAGGTCTCTGTTGCGTCCCATTTTGGTTTGTAATTCTCCTCAAGTTTTAAGTGAGTCGAAGGTTATATCTACTCTGATTCCCCCTGCAGCAGACCAGTTGAGTGAAGCTTCTAATTCAAAATCTATCTTAAAAACTTTACGTAGTCCGTCTCTACCCCTTAAAATAAAAATGCGCGACAGATCCTCGTCTGATTCAGAGAAAAGCACCACACCACCGATTGTCATTTCAGCAGTGACCAACGCTGGCGACCAGGCTCATGGATCAGTTCAAGTATCTCTGCTTAATACCTCCACAACACAATCAGTATCTTCAAATATTTCAAGTCAATGGTCCAATCCACTTGGGTCGTCGGAAGACACCACTACCATTGGGGGTCATGTGACATCTTTTCAGGTAGAAAATATCTCAGATCCTGGCAAGTGTGATGGTAGCGGTAGCGTTTACGACTCATCCGATCAAGACGAATTCACCCGGGATAAAGTTATTCGACCAAAATTTCGCTTGTGTGAGTATTTCATACTTCTGAGTAACTGTTTGTATTTTTTTTTTCTGTGAAAATATTTAGAAACATATTTCATTATTCAAATTTATCATAGTGTTGTTTACTGTCTTAATATATGAGAAAGGTTCATTTGAATTTTCTAAAATTCTTTGCATTTTTTAAGTTTGACCTTGAAATGAAATAGAAACGGACTTTAAAAAAAAGGAATATGTATGTATCAATCTAGTTAATATTTCTTGTGGCGGGCTCATCACTGTGCTTTATTACATTTTGTATATTAATTTTGATTATTTTTTAACAATGTACAAATCATCACCCAGTGAAAATATGGATTTACTGATAAAAAGCTCTGGACTTTTGGTTGACAACAATGACACATTTTTTCATTCTAATTGCTGTCACAATGTGGTGAGTAGCATGGACCCTCACAAGGTCAATGCTACAAAGAATATTGACTAACGATGACATTCTATTTATACCAACACATCTATCTTTTCAGCCAAAGGATGTCCTGTTCCAGGTTGTGACGGTAATGGACACATCACTGGCATGTATCCTTGTCATAGAAGGTAAGTAGTAATCAATGCACAAACTGGTGCTCTGCCGTCCACTGACAAAATACGTGTTTCAAATAAATCACATTTTAGTTGTTTTTTCTTTGTAAAAGTAAAATATGAAATCTTTTTTATACTATTTCTGCTTCACAAAATGATAATTTGCCTTTTTATAAATTGTATCCTTGAAAATCAATTCAAAATGTTTGCAAGTGAGATCATTTAGAAGGAAAAATGTGTAGTATTACGGGAAAAACGTTTTTCTCAGTAGCCGATGAAAGAAAAATATCTGGTTTGTTGGGACTTAGTCAAATCATCCTGCCTTTTTTTGTATTATTATTATTATTATTAATTTTATTATTATATATTATTCAATGAATGAGTGTTTTTACCACTGCACCATAGAGGCAGTCAACATTTTAACTGGCGGTACCATCAAAGTGAAATAGTAAAGTAAATTGCTTTGATTCTACCACGATTCTTTTTGTATGACTGCGGTTGTCCCTATAAAAAATGGCAAAATGTTTTGTCGGTGGATCATTTTTTTTCGCCAAAATGAAAAAAAAACGTATTTAGTCAGTGTATGGCAGTGCTGCGATTGGCCGGTTTTCTTTTTTAAACATAGATGTGATAAATAAGTATCAGCTAAGCAATTGGACTTGCTTAATACTTAGGTATGGTACATTTTTTTCATGTAAATTTTACAAATCTTGTTATTTTCACATTTTTGACTTTTAGACCAAACGGAAACTAGCATATATACCCATTTAGTTATCCGTGCAAAAGTCGTCTTATTGATTTTTCATGTTCTTGAAATCAAGTTTGTTTTTTATTTTTATTCTTAAGCATCTTTTTACTCATGACTGTTACTCAAGAAAATAATAATTTTTTATTGAGTTTTGAACACAGATAGGAAGATAAAACTCAGAGAAGATTTGGTCTGCATGCATTAAGGCTCAGCATGCGTTTATCCAGCGAGTAGTGCAATAGATAGCTCATTTGCCAGCAACGCACCATCTGTCCATGACAAAATTATGTTTTTACATGTATTTTTTTCTGTTTAGTGTGTCTGGATGTCCAAGACGCAATGAAGCTCCACCAGATGTTAAAATCAGTAAGTCTTCTTTTTATTACTCAACCTTATAACCTGTTGTTATGTCTTGGTTGATAAGATAAAAACGATAACGCAACGCTCTTTTTGTTGATTTAATATAGGGTGTCTAACTACTACTAGATGTACACCAAAATGTAAGATGAATGAAAATATTTTAAAAGTTTGGAAACTTCGCTCAGTCGTATGAACAGGGGAGCAGTTATACATCTAAGTGGGGAGGGGGTGCGATATAGAAATAGTGAATAGATGATGTATGTCTTGGGGATGATTACACAAGTATTTGTGTTCTTCCATATCAATCACTGATTTCTTGTAATATGTAATCACAATTGGATTTATTCCTAACATTTTGTTGGGCCATGTACAGATGTTCCTTATTTTTTAAATTTTAAATAAGCAGCTGTGTTGAATAAAGATCAAGTATATTAGCTATGAATGGTTTTGACTTTGTTGAAAAACTGGTCAATGGCAGTTCTCACTGTCATAATGACAAACCCCAAAATTGTTTCAATATAGTCTTTCTTTCACAATTTTCTAATGAAATGATTTTTTTTTCTTTCAGAAGCATACCTCAAATCAGACACGACGAAGTGAGTTTGTTTTTTTCCATCCTTTTTAAAGTCATTCCCAGAGTTGTAAGGAAATTAATGTACTCAAATCTCCTGATAAATTGCCACACTTAGTGAGGTTTCTCATTTTAATGCAAAACTTATGATTGCGCTTTGGTCCTAGAGTTAGTGGTGTAAGGTTTCACTGTATTTTACATTCTTTCTTTATCAATGCCCATGGTGCCGGTCAGTGTTAAGTTAATTTATTGTAGAGTTTAAATAGTTAAATCTGGAAACATCACTGATTTTTGTCTTTTTGTTTCTAATATATTTGACTCTTATACTTTTGTTTCCCCCAACCTCCCCTCTTTGAAACCAGGTGTCCAGTGAAAGGATGTGATGGGAAAGGCCATGTGAACAATCATAGAAGCACCCATCGCAGGTAAGGATTTGTCAATCAAATATATGTTGACAATTTATTTGAAGTGAAGTTGGGTTTGTGGGTGGTCATCTTGGGTATGAACTTTATTCAGTTTGTTAATTCTGAAAGCTTGATGGCTGAGATGTTAAGACAACACCAAATCCACACAACTGGTGTGGCTTTGTGACTGGGTGTCAGCATTGCGTTATACTTGGCGAATATGCTTTTACCTCGCTTGATCCAGGTGTAGAAATAGATACTAGCTGACAGCTTGGGAATTAATCTGATATGGACTAGAGTGTGATAAATCTTCTTTGGGCAACACTTTATGCTACGGAAACCAGGATAGGCACTGGTTTTGTGGCAAAAAGGCTCTGCAGACTTACAAAGTACTTTGTAAATGGTGTTGGACAGATATAGTTATTTTCTAGGTGGGAGACAAAATATATGAAAATCAAGAGTCCATGATGATTGATTATTAACTCATTCCTGCTCAATGCGACTGAATGCGACATACCCCCTTCCCGCTCAATGCGACCAAATGCGCCCCAGGCCGTATAAGCATTTGAAAGTACTATTGGACAGGGTGAACGTTATTATAAGGTTATATAGCCGCACTCTTCC
>JARFNW010141111.1:0-10351 GCA_031763155.1 Dirona albolineata | reverse complement strand
CAACTGCGCATGTGACTAGCAGGTTAAAAACTTATTTTTTTATCAAGTTTTTAGCCTGCTAGTCACATGCGCATCTGACCAAAACCGGTAGTGGACGCCCGGCCTAAGGTGCAGTGTACTTTGATTGGAAACAAAAATACGCTTCTCGTGTTCCTCTTTCTTTGGTTGCTGGAAAATCTGAATTTGAACACGGTGCTCTGAACACCATGCCCAGGTGACAACTTCCAGTTAGATGTCCTGTAACTGAAGAGTTGCCACTGGGGTAACAGCAAAGCGTTTATCTGTAAAATGCATTGACCTCGTGTTACATTGTTGTCCAATTTACTGGTAAAGACGTTTGGAGTTTGGACGCAGTGGGCTCCTCACCTGCTGGTCTTTGATTTATGATGCAGAGACTTCCTAGCCATGTGCAAGGTGATGAGTGGTGTTAGTCCTCGTTGTTATTTGGATTTACTTCCATTTGTCATGTACACCCTTCAAAGCTTGACACATAGCTGGCCCCTACACTGCTTTTTGCGGTATAAAGGGGACTCGATAAACAACAACTTTGAACACCACCACACCCCGATGGTATGGGTGATTGGAGTGTAAGAAGGCAACGCACGGGCTTACTTTGTTCATTGTGGATCATACGGAGGTGCTGGGCGAATCTGTCGGTCTTCCCCTTTCATTCTTTTACCGGTCTCGACTACACACGTCACATTATGACATCACCTGTACTGGACTGCGCATACACAATTCCAGTTTGTGCAGGTGAAGGGGTGTGAAAGTTCGATGGTCTATTAAATTCTTTGTCTGGGAAATTGATGGTATGCGGTATCATCGATCACGTGACAAATTGGAACACGTCCTTCACCTTGGTGTGCGATGGCCGTGTTAGTGTTAGGCCACATCCTGTTAGGCCCAGCCCCCTTGGGAATTATTTTTTATTATTATTATACTATAACATATAATGAACTGAAGAAAACATAGGATTTTTGTCAACATTTTATAAGATTTAATTCAAATTACAAACAACATCAATCATCAAGCTGTTTTAAATTTAAATAATAATCATTACAAAAATCAAAAGACTTCACAAGTCCATAATAGATTTGATTTCGCAACATATAAGTATAAGTATTTCATTAAGTCCTACTACAAACAAAGCCCTTTTGTCCCATACGGACGTTGTGCTTGTTGTAGTTTCAATATTCGAAGAGGCAAACAAAGTAGTGATTGTATGATGATATCACATTATATCATATAATTTCTATTTTTTTATTTTTTTTAATACAAAAAAATAATTGCCTTTATTATTATTATTATTATTATTATTATTATTATTATTATTATGAACACAAGAGCACTTTGTCTTTGGGGGTTTTGGTTTTTTTAAAGACAGAAATAACCCAAGCGTAAACAATGCGCAGTGCAGCAGCGTGGCATATTCATATAGGATAGGACGCTAGTCTATCTCAGATCACTTCCCTAGCTATCATCATCAGCGGATGATACCCATTTTCACACCAGAGTCGAGTGAGGCAAATTGACGGAGTAAAGCATCCTGTCCAAAGGATAACAACAACGTAATTTCGAAAATGGCACTCAGACCCCCATTGAGGTGTATGCAATACCTGGACTAACTTCTCAAACACAGCGCCTCCAGAAGTATAGTCACGTTCCATTTTCCTTCAAACTAAAACAACAAGATGATTTTAAAGCTTTCTTTTTCTTATTCAAATATCCACCTCTATGAAAGAAATGATATGCAACAACAAAAATGACATTAAAAATTTAAAAAGAAGAAGAAAAATACCAACAACAAAAAAACCCCCACAAAAATAAACGTATTAACTCCACAATATGTACCGTATTGCCTTTCTTCACACACCAGGCTGAGCTTTGTTTAACAATAAATTCTTATAAACTCATAAATTACATGACAAAGATAACATCAAGCTGTTGTATAGACAGAGGAAATAAAGCAAAAACAAAAATGGAATGATCATTATTATTACAGGATCACGATGAATAAATAATAAAAACTATACATAAAATTTGCCTTTACTTTACTTTGTCCACAAGGGTACTTTCGTCTTCTGGGTTTATTTAGAAGGAAAAAAAAAAAGACAGAAATAACCCCAGCGTCAGCCGCAGTGCTGTGCCACGTACAATGTAGGCAATAGGAGTTTATTTTCTTGAGCAAGAAAAAAACAAACCACAAGCCAAAAGCCAGACTCAAACTCCCATCATCCGCACGGTTAGTGCAATGTCTTAACCCCTCGGCAATTATTACATATATATCAATATAGAATACCCGACACCGAAAAGGTACAAACAGGAAATGAGAAACGAGAAAAGAAAGAAGAAAAAAAACCGTTGAGTATAACGTAAAACATAAAATAATTTTTATGCTTACAAGCACCTTTGTGAAAATCTTTACATACATGCTCAAATTATGCTCACAAGCATCTTTGTGAGTATGTTAACATACAACATATTAGGCTTACAATAAATGACTCCAAAATTCCATAAGTCTTAACAGATCAACACAACAAACGAGACTGGCAACAGCAACAACAACAACAATAACAACAACAACAGCAACAGCAACAACAGCAGCAACAACAACAACAGCAACAACAACAACAACAACAACAGCAACAACAACAACAACAACAGTAACAGCAATGCTCCCCATCATCATTTTTTACTTCTATAATTATATCATGAAAACAAGGTTGCCAAATTGCATCATTGTAAGCCAAATAAAGTACTACAGGTTCCTCCTTCTTCTATTGCAATTACAACAACTAATATTTTGTTGCTTGGTTTTTACTTTTAAGTTAAGATTACTTTTACATGTCTTTTACTTTTACTTTTAAGATTACTTTTATTAAGGTTACTTTTACATGTCTTTTACTTTTACTTTTAAGATTACTTTTACATGTCTTTTACTTTTACTTTTAAGATTACTTTTACATGTCTTTTACTCTTACTTTTAAGATTACTTTTACTTTTAAGATTACTTTTACAAGTCTTTTACTTTTACTTTTAAGATTACTTTTACATGTCTTTTACTTTTAAGATTACTTTTACATGTCTTTTACTTTTAAGATTACTTTTACATGTCATAATCATTTCTTAATTCTTTTTTTTCTTCTTTTTGTTTCAATTGAATAATACTAAAGACCAACACATCAGATCAATGCGGCGTCTGAGATCACCAGTTTTACTTCTAAAATATCATGAGATCAAGGTTGCCACATTGGGAGCCAGAGTATCGGTTCCTTCAATTGCAATGCATGCAGCAATTAGGCTGTTTAAATTATTGCTACTGCGCAAGTCATATATTTTCTAATATTCTTTATTTCATCTTCCATTGAATATTAGAGACTAACAGATCAGCATTTAATTTTTACATTAGTATTATAAGAATTACTTGACATGCAAAAAAAAATTGTTATCTTTTTTACTCATTTTGGACAGTTGGCAAGACAAATTTTGGAAATTAAATGCCAGCAATAGTGCTTAAGTGAGGTTTATATTTAATTAAAGATACAGACAATACAACACACAATGAGGGTTACTAATGAAGTTAAAGAGAGCAGGGGTAGAGAGAGAGAGAGGATTGTAAACATTTTCCCCCTTCACTGTCAAGAGAGTGAAAAATTTTAAGGAGACACGTATAAATCAATAATAGATCGAAGTCAAAATATAAAGCATCTGGCCATCTACAAGTGATTTATTCGTAAATCATAAATTAAAGGTTTTCATCGATTTCGTCATTAACTTGAATCGTTCATTTCAGTTTCGGGAAATCATAGATATAAAATGAGGTCATTATTAGCGATACCATTGATGAGATGATGAGTTGTGTTTGGACTCGCTGGATCACGTCGAATCCGATGAATATATTATAAATATAATCCAAATTTTGAGAAATATATGTATCTTCTGTACTAGAATTCTCTTATAAAAATCAAAAAAACAAATATATATACGGTATATTATAGGTATAAGATAAGAGTATTATGACTATCAATTTCTAGTAAATGCTTGTTATATAATATATACGTAATCGTATGGATGAGAGATAGAGCCGAAGGGATGGTGAGTTGTCATGATGATAACGCCAATAGGCATAATGGCAATCGGCAGATGAAGGAGACGAAAAGAGATAAGGGATAAAGATAAAAGATGGGGTTATACAGTCTGTGTCCAAGTACATTCACAAGCTCAGACTTTACATCATTTATTCATCCCCCAGGAGGCAGCGTCATTTCATATCCTTCTCAATTCCTATGGGGAGCATGCAATAGAGCAGCCTGTGTTAGGCTCTTCTTCATACAGACAAAAATAAGCAAAGAATCTTTCCCAAGGACTCAACATTGGTAGCTTTAGCCAGGATTCCAACTTGGGACCTCTCGGTCTCGAGTTGAATAGCCTAGCCAATCGGCCGTATGATGACTACATTATTATTATCATTATTGCACTGTATCAAAAACAAAATGGTCGGATTTCCATATTTATAGTATGGAGATGAACTGCATTAACACTAACAATAACAACGTTGATCATCAAAGATCAGAGAAATGAAATTAACCAACAACTTAACTCATTGACTCTTAAGTCTTGTTTCCGAAGGATTGCTGATGCAAACTTTTTCCCCCTTCACCGACAGGAGAGCAAAAAATTTTCACGACACAAATAAAGTAATAATATAATAATAATAATACTTTTGAAAAAACTATTGATTATATATTTTTATATACCCCTATATTACAATGTACATTTTGTACTTTTATGCAGCGCTTATTCACCATCGTCACCATGCTCTAAGCGCTTATTACAGTAGCACATTTTCCCTGGGAAAGCAACGGAACACTTTAACACTAAATACGCCACCCACGGCCTGTTAGACGTGAATACAATTTATTTTTTTCTCACAAGGACAACGTTGCTTACAATTACAATGTCCCATGTATAAAGTGTATGTAATATGTTAAAGTGTTAATGTACCACCAATGCGTCTTGAGCTCTCTGCTCTGCGGAGGGAAGGCACACAATAAATATCCCCATTAATATTATCATTTACTTAAATCAAAAGCATCAAGCGCTCAGGACATATTTGCAAATCATAAAAGTTTGTATCAACCTCAATACAAAAGGACACACCCACACCCAAACACTGGTTTTTGAATTTTGTTTTCTTTTCACAATACTTTCAGGTCTCCATGACCACAATATATCATTCCCCACTACCCTCTCTTTGCCCCCTCCCCCCTTTCCCCAATTCAACACTAATTATTTTTTTAAAGTAGTATTTATTTTCATTGAAATGCTTTCCTTTGCTTTATTTTGGGGTTTTTTTCACTCTCATCGTATCTTGTTTGTTTCCACGCCCGCAAAGGAGGGGTTGTCAGGTTTGTTTATACGCACACCCAAATTTCAACTTCGTCACTGGAAAGGAGTGTTGTGTGTCCATGAGAGTGTGATTATCATTATCATTATTATATTTTTATTGTTATTATTATTATTATTATTATTATTATTATTATCACCATTTTTATCATTATGATTTTAGTATTATAATTATCATTATATATATATATTATCATCATTATCATTATTAACATCATCTTCATTATTGACATCATCATCATCATCATCATCATCATCATCATCGTTTTTATAATATATACATCCACAATAAGCTTTCACATTGGTTAAAGAAAATTAAAAGGATCTAAAAAAAACCAACTTTAAATTTTGTATTTTTTTAAGTTTTTAGCTTAACGCACACTTGGATATGCATGAAAAGATCTATAATTACAATCTAAACAAGAACAGGTTTCAAAACAGGTTCTGGGCCTCACGATCCCTACCAGTCCTATACAGAATCACTGAACCTTGACAAAACAAAATACATCATGCTGGCGATGAAATACACAACAATAATGCATTTAAAAAGATATAAATATGAGATAGTCAGTCGAAACCTGAGCACCTCTATATATCATGATTATGTGGTATTTGCGCATATCCCAGGTTTCCGTAGTGTGAAGTGGTGAGAGTGACAATACGTCACCCTTCTGGATAGGATGCTGGTCTATCGCAGATTACTTCCCCAGCTGGTACTGGGGTACCCATTACTACCCCTGGGTGATTGGAGGCAATTGGCGTAAAGTTTCTTGCCAAAAAGAAGAAAAAAACCAACGAAGTGACTGGGATAGGATTTTGAACCTACAACCTTCGTAATGAGAGTCTGCTGCCCTAACCACTCGGCCATCTGGCCTCTCTAACTACCTAAAATAGTGTATCATCATTGTGGGAAGCATTGAATGTATTATCATTATGGCACAATTCCCTTTCAGTATTATCCTACAATGAACAAACACCACCAACTATGTGAGGTAAAAGTCCTATGATGAGACAAATTACTTTATTTTATTAAAATTTTGCACGTGTGTTGTTTACTGTTAAAAAGATATTTCGGTGGGATGAAATAAATCTGAATATGATGATAATGATACATGGTACGGCTAGTTGGCCGTTGACATTGTTAACCTTCTGTAACGATTGATGAATGAAAGCAAAATGTCAAGATGTTTCATCGCAATCTTTATCGGTAACACAACTAGGACAATCCTCAAATATTGCAGCACGTCATTTCATTCAATCCTTATCACGTTTAATCTTTAATTAGCGTATAAGGAGCCATTTTTATAGTTTTTGACGTCATTTGTAATCACTTTACTTCTCCAACATTTCTTAAATAATAATTACTTATTTTGTATGTAACATTTCTAGGAATAATTTCACAGACGAGTAATTGTGGCCATAAACATAAAAAGTAACATGCAATTATGAAACTTTTTTCCTTCTTAAAAAAAACTTGTCAACACTTTCATGGATTTTTGACATAGGATGGAAGCGGTGAAAATTTGTTGACCCTTAATTTGAACTTTCCTTTCTTATTCATAATAATATATATATATATATCACAAAACAAATAACATAAATACCATCATGAAATGAAGGAATAAAAAAAATAAAAAAATGCGCTCTAACTCAACAACAACAAAATATTTTAAAAACAAAAACAAAACAAAATACACTCGGATAAGAAATGCAGTAAAACAACATTCCTCGAGCATGAACTAAATATCCGAAATTTCCTAAACTAATAATATAGATAAAGCCAGCAGACCATAATGAAGATTTCGCATGTCACCCACTTAAACATCTTGTCAAGCACATCCTTCCCTCTAAAAAATTTGTTTTTTATTAAATACACTCATTTCAGAAATGTAATAAATATTGCAACACTCCTGGAGCCCTGATCAAATGTCCTAAAGATAAGTAACGGAAAATAGTTCCACAGGCCAGGCCACCTAATTTGAGATGGTTGTACAGGCTATGCCAAGGCTACGATAGGTTGTGTATAATTTTAGAGGAGGTAAAGTTATATATATATAGAAAGGCTACCCGCAAAATAATCAAGTTATTGACACTGACAATGATACTCGCGCCAGTTAGTTTAATCTCGTTAGGATTCTGTGATGAAGGTTATGATGGTAGTGGTTCGTGTGATGAAGATTATGATGTTTTCAGTTCATGTGAAGAAAAATCCTTGAGGTTGTGGATCCTGTCGTGGTAGCCTTTATATGATTTTAGTGGGTGTGAAATTATACAACGGCTACAAAAGCCTGTATAACACTTGCCTAAAAAATAAAGCAACCAGTGGATAATTGGAGATTTTGTAGACGTCTGTGCTAACAATATCAAACCTGCATGTCGCCCACTTGAATATCATCCCAAGCGTATCAACCGCCCCACCCCCTCCCAACACACGCACACCTGTTTGACATTGTGCAGTGGCAAAGAAAGCAAGTTGCGTAAAATGTGTCGAGTATTGAGCAGTAGTAACGATAGCCACCTATTGGTTTATAGTATTACTCTAGCTGGAATTTATCCAGATGGTCAAAACAAAACATAAAATGGAATTCAAGCAATTACAGGAAAGGTGCATCTCTACAATATGATTTTAAAATGATGGCCTTAAATCGGTCTTAACTTACCCGTTAATTCAATATCTCTATGGCAAAACATATCAATAATAATAAGGCCAATGCATCTACTTGACCTCCAGCATAAACCAGAGATCTGACTTCAGATGGTGGTTTAATCGCACTATTTATGCAGTTGGTCAATCAAAAAAAAATTAAAAACCAAAAATGCTGGAATTCAGTCAATTACAGGAAAGGAGGCATCTCTGCAATATGATTAAATCATGGTCGTAAATCAGTTTTAAATCATCCATTAAATCAATGTCCCTATGGCAAAATATAATAAGACTAATGCATCTACCAGACCTCCAGCGTAAACGAGAAATCTGACTACTTCCACCTTTCTAAACTAGTCGCGTTTGGCCGTCGATGCTTTTGCAGCGGCCCTCTCCTCTCTGTCGACGATGGCGAAGTTTTCACATGCGGCCAGCAACTGGATGACGCTGATAAACTGCTTAAGCAGGGACACTGGGAAACACAGAATCGCAAGGATCTTGAAGACACCGATGCCAAGGATGGGAACTGCGTTCGAAGAAAGAAATTGACATTGTTAGCTTAAGTTATGATGCTGGTGATTACCTTGTAATGAGGTAGAATGAATAAAGGAAGGAATATATATACAAGATCTTTTTTTTTTAAATACAAAAGTTACTCTTCTCCTAATCATCTCATTGTGCGGTTGAAATCAGAAGCCAGGACAGAAAATAGCTCGCTATTCGTCAGCATCCTGTCTGAAGGAGCACAGAAAGTAATTCTTCCACTAACACTAACAGCCACAGTACCCAGTATAGACTTCTGTCTGTATGGGCACAAGACGTGAAATGTGTTAGGGTCAGGGTCATAATTTTTCTGATCAACAGGTCCTCACTCCCTCGCGACACAGTGACCTCCCTCCCTCACCACCCCCCACCCAAACCCTGTCTATGTTTTATATGTGATTTCCCTTGTTAATCACTGCTTGACAAAAGGCCTTTGAAGCTAATTTACATACTCTATATTTCCACTTAAGTCAACATAGCTTCAGCAGGTCATTACAACTCTTGTATCTACTGAAATGTGATTGCTTTCCCTTTCTTCCAACAGGCAAAATGTAACAGTGCCAGTGAGAGACAGGAACAGAAATAGAAAAAAAAAAGTATTTTGTCCACCGGGGAAATCGAACCCATGCCTGCCGCGGCAACACCGCCTCGCCGTGAACAGAAAACCAGCTCACTACCTCTGAGCTAGCTAATCTGCTTCTAACTAGACTTGGGAATAGCCCCTTACTTGCAGGTCCTGCAGTGAAGTAACACAGGTAGATGGAGCAGAAAAACGTCTCGTTGCAGAAGCACATCATGAACAGGATCAGCTAGGGAATCAAATAAAAATCAAATGAAATAAAATTATATGATTGCCTTACTACACAGGTTATATTTGCAAAAGGGATATAACAATATATGGCACCATTTCTTCCTTTATTAACGCCCTTGTTATAATGTTCTTTTTCTAAATTCTATTTTTTTTTTTTTTTTTTTTCAGCGTTTGGACAAAATTTACGAGAGGGGAAAGAAATAAAACGAAACGGAGCAATTGGCCCTTAAGCATTGGGAGGTTCTAGCACCTCTTTATCAGATATCAATCTATACATATTTTGTATGTTATTCATGTACACACATACATATATGGCATCACTAGCCCATCATGTGGGAGAAAGCTACCAGTCAATGACAGCCGTTGATCTGAGTTGAATCATTCATCCCCACGCAGCAGGCCATGTCATTCAAAGTCCTTCTCAACTCCCTGCAGAGCATACAGTACATCAGCCTGTCTGGGGCATCATATTAGCAAATTGACAATATCAATACCTCTGCCTGTAGCCTGATACTCATTCACCTCTGAGCAAGGAAAGAATAAGTCTTTCCCAAGGGTTCAACATCGGGCTTAGCATGTGCCAGGGTCTGGCCTGAGAGGACTGATTTCATCCCAGCTAAGCATGAGGACTTTCACACCCTACTGCATCAGGGAAGTGCGTACCTAACAAACTATCAATAGTTGTACGGGCAAGACTTTGATTTGATAACACACTAAGACCAAAGCAGGATGAAACAACGAAAGAAAAGTTTTTTTAAAGTTGTACCATACCTTGTTACAACTTTTTTTTTTACTTTTCTTTTTTAAGTTGTACCATACCTTGTTTTGGCCCAGGTGGCAACTCCCAGTTGTCCTGTAACTGAAGAGTAGCCACTGGGGTAACAGCAATGTGTTTATCGGTAAAATGTATGGACCTCATGGTACATTGTTGTCCAATTTACTGGTAA
>JARFNW010141100.1:0-10354 GCA_031763155.1 Dirona albolineata | reverse complement strand
ATGACGATGACGATGATGATGATGATGATGATGATGATGATGATGATGATGATGATGATGATGATGATGATGATAATAATATTGAGGATGATAATTTTGGAGACTCTTTTAAACTCAAGTTTACTTACCATAAATGTGGTTTGTCTACAGTCACTTACGGAGGGGAAACATGGACCCTCATGAGAAGATGCAATGTGAATCACCAGGAAGGTCAGACAACTGAGCTATTCTGCAACCCTAGTCGAAAACAAAACCGTGTTCAAAATGAAGATGTCGGTGCAATGCAGCATTGTTCCCACTCCCAATGACGAGTCGCCTTTGGTTAGCGAGTGTTTCCAACATACATCATCCAATTTTCATCAGGTTGTGAAGAAGTTCATTATCGTAATTGGCGACACATCATGATGATAACAACAACAATAAAAAGTTAGAAAAAGGAATAACATTCACGTGCCAAAATTGACACGCTGAGGTGTCATTAATCGCTATTTGACATTTTAAATGCTGAATTGTGCATTGATTTTGATATCGTAAACATCACGTAAGGTTGCAGATTGTTTGATTTTTTAGAGATTTCCCAGATCAATATGTCATACTAAATGTATTGCGGCTGAAAGCATGTGACCGTTTTCAAACTTGTTATATATATAAGAGCCCTCAACATTCCACATTCAAAGTTCACTGACCTCCAGTAACAAACCACGTAAGTAATATTTTTTACAGTCTCCATAATATTATTAGAAGAAAGGCAATAGTCTTCCAAAAATACTGTCTTGCCATAGCTATGTGACTAGATTGGAAGTGGATTTTTAAACATTATTACGTTTTGAGGGCTTTAAGTGAATAATGTTATATAGACGGAAATGTTCTGATATTTGAAAGTATTAGTATTGACTTATTAAAGTGTCCTTAACTGTTTAATTGCGGTGACAGGCATTACTCATACATCGACCATAAAGTTCTTTCAAATTTCTCAAATAAATGTTAGTTTTTCTCATCACGCCAGTGATAGCTGTTGTTAAGTGAGAGGTTAAGACATTGCACTAATGGACACCAATGATGGGGGTTCAGGTCTGATCTTTCGGCATTGTGTTTCGTTTGTTTGTCTTTCCTTGGGCAAGAAAATTAGCTCTAATTGCCTATATCGTGTCTACATATGGCGGGAAGTGAGCACTAAATTTAACCATATTAATGTGAATCTAACATTAGATACCCGTGAACGAAGCTGAGAGAAACTGTATGTTTATCGTATTCGAAATTGTGATGTTTGTATTTTTTTGCTTTTATAACAAGACAATCACTATGACATACGGAATGACCTTCCTGTTGCCACTGTTGCTATTGGCAACGACTTGCATGATTAGACCTGCATCCACGTCAGGTCATGGCGGGAGACAAGTGGGTTTCGAGGGAAAAGTAACCCATACATCAGGAGGTAAGTCGATGTCTCTCAATTTCTCAAGCAAAGGGGTGACGTGGTTTAATTTGGAGTGCCGTGGGTTCTTTTGAGCGCTGGCCCGAAATTGGCAAATTTTCATAATCATAGTTTAGGATGACGTCGACAGGGGTCGATGGATAAGTGTTGGCCAACAGTTAATTGTTAATCTTAACTTGAAACATCGCAATCTTTGATCAAGTTGTATCAATGATTTCAGTACCTCAGGAGGTAAGCCGATATCTTTCAATTTCTCAAGGAAAGTGGTTTACCTTTGGGTGCTGAGGGGTTCCGCGGGCGCTGCTGGTTCATGGCAAATATTCATAATCATGGTTTAGGGTGATGTGACTGGGTCGGATAGATATGGTGTTAGCCCACAGCAGATAATAGTATATCGTGAAACATCAACATATCCAATAAATTGAATTGACAATTTAATTTATCGTCTCACAACTTGTTTTTTTAAAATGACGATGCTTTTTTTTCTTTTTTTAAATTTAATTATTTTTTTAAAAATTCCCTTTAATCATCCCGGGGGGAAATTTGTCTTTAGGGTCTATTCCGAGGGTAGACCGGAATAACCCAGGCGTCAGCAGCAGAGCAGCGCCGCAATGTGGGATCGAGGTCTTGAGAAAAAAAATAGTGCTTCCACCGGGGTTTGAACTCGAGACCTCTCGAACCAAAGTCGAGTGGCTTAGCCACTGCGCCACCAGCTCCTAGTCGCAATAATACCCAAGGGGGTGGGGGTGTATACACATATATCCTACATTAACTGATAAGACATTCTATGCATGCAGTGAATGACTTTAATTACGTTATACTTTGAGTAAAAGTCAGTTCCCAAGGATGCCAAATAGGATTGTGCTAAAATGTGCTGACAGTTTATGTACGGACTGTGATTATGGAGACAGGTCGTGCCATAATAGAGAAGAACGCCAGCCACGTTAAAAGTTATAATGTGTACAGCCAGTGAATGACTGTAATAACGACATGTTTTGATTATTTATTATTGCTTTGAATCATACTTTCCTATATCAGTCCTTATGGTTTGAAGCGGTATTAAGCCTCACAATGCAAAAACCTTTTAATAGTCCAACCTAACAGTTTTAATTTATCAGGGGTGTGAAAAATGAGGTAGATTCTCATCTTCCGGGAAGAAAAATAATTTTTGACAATTGTTAGTTTTTAAGCACTGCTTGTATCGGACAAAAATTTCGCGGCATGGCTGCACTGAAACGCAACTGAGAAATAGAAATTTAACATTGGATTCTCGGATACAAATTCCATAGAATGTATCCATGGCCAAAGACAAAATATATAGAAATATGATGAGAATACGAGGTCTATGTTTGCGGCGAGATGGCCGACTCTCATGGCGAGGGTCTTGATTTCTAATCCTCGTTGTTATTACTTTCAGTTTTAGTTGGTTGTCCGACCTCACACTGTTCTGTACTTGAGCTACCGTACTTTTGTGTTTTATGTTGGTTTTATATGTGGGGGGGGGGTTAACTGACGAAGGTGAGACCCGAAACGTTCTTTGTTTTTGTTACTTGTTTTACATTTGAAGCTATACCAATCCCCCCCCCCTTTTTTTGCACACCATGACAGGTGGTGGAGACGATTGCGGCAATTTTATATGTCTGGGTGAAAACGGCGGGGTCTCGTGTAAGAACGATAAATGCCGTTGTGCAGGAAAAGGGAACGGACAACTGGTTTGTGCTGATCCTGGTAAGTATCAAAGTCATCATCAACAAAATCATTTTCATCAATTACGTCATCAACAACATCATCGAGAACGTCATCAACTACGTCGTCAACATCCTCATGTTGTTGTTGATGATGTTGTGGTTGCTGTTGCTGCTGTTGTTATTGTTAATGTTGTTCTCGATGTTGATGTTTATGTTGATGTTATTGTTATTGCTGTTATTGTTGTTGTTGTTGTGTGTAATTGATTGTAATATATCTTCTCATAAATGCAACCAAACTTCTCTTTGCCCCCCCCCCCATTCCTTTCATTTCCTCCATACTAGTACCCCAAACCCCTTCATCAACACCATTACCACCACACTCATAACCAGGGGTTTATAGTTGGGCTGGTCGGAGGTCTTAAAGTATTATCCGTCAGACATAGAGGCTGACGGAAAGATGGATGGATTGGTGGATGTATAATGTTAGGGTGTCGACTCCAGGTGGCAGCTCCCAGTCAGTTGACCTGTAACTGAGGAGTAACCACTGGGGTTTCAACAAAGTGTTTATCGGTAAAATCATACATTGACCTCATGGCACATAATGTTGTCAATGCCCAGGTGGTGGCCTCTCCCTGTTGTTCACTAAAGTAAGGAGTAACCACTATGGTAACAGCAAAGCGTTTATTTGTAAAATGTACAGACCTCATGGCACATTTTTTGTCAATGCCCAATTCTCCTGTAAACTAAGGAGTAACCTCTACAGTAACAGCAAAGAGTTCATCAGTAAAATGTATGAACATATGGACTAGTGCCACATCATGAGTAATATTTTCTCACCCCCCCCCCCATCCCACCCCTTTACCATAACGCCTCCAGGCTACAGTGCATGCTAAACCATGAGTAATATTGTCACCCCCCCCCCCCCCTTACCCTTTATCACAATGCCCCCAGGCTACAACGTGTGTTACATCATGAGTGACCCGAACCTGAGGGCGTTTTCCGGTGAGACTGTTGGCATACCCGTCAGCTGCAAGTTCATCATGACAAAAGTGAAAACAAAATTTTTTGAAGTGTTGGGCAATCAAGGACATGTTACTGTTAAGGTGGGTGGATAATTAAGCAACAACACATTTGACTTTATAATTTTTCAAGGCGTGTTCAACGTACACTCAAACCTCGTTATACCGCCAACCGCGGGGCATTAGAATGTTGGCGTTAAAGCGTGAATGGCGGAATATCGAATGCATAACAAGGGAGCCATATCATCGTGAGCAGCGGGACATTCCCGTTGAAATTACACCCCCCCCCACCAGTCACGCTTGTACCGAGCAGCCGTTATTGGTCGCTTCCTAGTCCGTGCTTGTATCAGGGACCCCGAGTCTACTTTTACTTACTTATCTATTGTCTGCTTATAGCCATTTTCGGAACAGGCAGTAAAACGGGGGATATGTAACTGTAGTCACTTAAGAAATGTACCCTATAAACTATTGGTTGATGGCGGATGGTAGTACATATACTGAATTATTTCACTGGTTTTGTACAGTGACCGATCCGTACCGCAGTGACCGATCCGTACCGCAGTGACCGATCCGTACCACAGTGACCGATCCGTACCACAGTGAAAAGCAGGCGGTATGCGAGGATGTCGGTTCAGCGTGAGGCGGTAGAACGAGGTTTGAGTGTATTATGTGTCCAGGCCAAAATGAAGCCTGTCCAATAGAGGCAGTGCTTTGATCAGCCGATCAATGAAAATAGATATATAAGATAATAATTGAATATGATTGCTATTTCTTTGTCCACAAAGGCACTTTGTCTTTAGGGTATATTGCGGAAAAGCCCGAAATAAGACAAGCATCTGTCACAAGAGCAGCGCCGCAATGCAAGCAATGGGAGTTAGTTTTCTTGCCCATAGAAACAAAACCCACAATGTCGAAAGCCAGACTTGATCCCCCCATCATCAGCGTGTTAGAGCAATGCCTTAACCTCTCGGCCACCGTGCCTCATTTTGCAGTGCTAGAAAGAGACAATAGGCACGTGTATATCAGGTAATGATAAAAACACGAAACCGTTAATTTCCGAGAGAAAAAGGTATTCAGCTGAAGTAAACATGGATTTTTGCGATGCCATTTTGCGTTTCCAATCATCGTAATTGGTATTAAAGAGACGAGGGAAAGTGAGAATATGAATCACTAGCAGGGAAAAGAGACGAGGGAAAGTGAGAATATGAATCACTAGCAGGGAAAAGAGATGAGGGAAAGTGAATATATGAATCACTAGCAGGGAAAAGAGACGAGGGAAAGTGCCTGTTTAATAGTGCGTGAGTCTCTGTTTGACGCGCGGTGGCGTCAAAAACACCACTCTAGATCTAGTTTCAGATAACTGGTTGTAAGTAACCACTACAGACATATAGTATCTAATGAAGGGATTCAATCTTTACCACAGCTATCTGCCTGGGGTGTCAAAGGTCGTGGTCGAGGGCGGAGAGGCAAACACTTCACTGGAGGAATGGAAATCAAGCTTACGGTGGTCTACTCTGGAGGGACAGTCTTCCATGCCACCAGAATCTTCGGCGATTCTGAGGGTGGGATTTTCACGGTGAGTGACTTTATATCACCATCAATCCACCAGAATCTACGGTGGTGTTATGAAAGGGAAATACACGGTGAGTGATTTTATATCACCCTATCCACCAAAATCTACGGTGGTGCTATGAAAGGGAAATACACGGTGAGTGATTTTATATCACCATCTATCCACCAGAATCTACGGTGGTGCTATGAAAGGGAAATACACGGTGAGTGATTTTATATCACCATCTATCCACCAGAATCTACGGGGATGCTATGAAAGGGAAATACACGGTGAGTGAATAGTGAACATCACTTAACCACCAGCAAACCGTGTCGTTATTCAATGTCATTGTGAACGGCTCGGGGAGCACACGATAGAGCGTTATTCAATGTCATTGTGAACGGCTCGGGGAGCACACGATAGAGCGGTTTCTTATGTGCATCATGCTGGTACCTTTTATCCCATTAATCATTGCATTTGTTTGTTTGTTTATCGAGTTCCCTTTCTACCGCAATAAGCAGTGTAGGGGCCAACCCTAATATTATGTCAAGCTCTGAAAGGTGCACATGTCAAATTGAAGTGAATCCAAATGACAATGAGGACCTAAAACACGGCTAGAAAGACTGCATTAGGAATTAAAGACGAGCAGGTGGTGAGCCCACCTATTATTATTGTATTTGACGTTCATGAAAACAATATTATTCCTACAGTTGTGCTATGTCTAAATTACTCGGGGATGTGTTACTCCATACGACATTATCATAGGCGCCATCCTATATCTGAGTGAGTAATAATTTGATAATTATAAATATGTGTATATTTTCGAACGTTAAAAAAATGTATTTGTTTTCCTTTTCCCAACAGTTTTTTGAAGAAGGGACGAGGGATTTCTCAACAGATTACGGAGTAGCTATCGAGACAATTATACCTGAAGTTGGTGGAATACGTACCGTGTACGATCTATCCAACAACATTGCCGAAGTACAGGCCAACTTTTGTGGCGTCGTGGCGGGATTCAGGTGGGTCTACGGCAAATAAACGGTTATATCCTTTGGGCCCACGGCAAATAAACGGTTGAATCCCTTGGATCAACGGCAAATAAACGGTTATATCCTTCGGGTCTGTGGAAAATAAACGGTTATATCCCTTGGGTCTACGGCAAATAAACGGTTAAATACTTTGGGTCCACGGCAAATAAACGGTTAAATACTTTGGGTCCACGGCAAATAAACGATTATATCCCTTTATTGTCTCCCTTCTAATTAACTCATTATTGTAAGATAAGTTTATAGGAAAAAAATAAGACAAGGTAAGATACTATTATTTTTATTTGTCCTTTTCAGGCACATTAGAATGGTACAAAATAAACAACATTATATTCTAATCAAAATACAACAATGATTTTAAATCATGCACTTTGAGATACGCTGACTAAGAGAATTATGATAATTTCACAGCAGCGTACCGGTATCGACAGCAAGGTTTGACGTTAACGTACCCGATTGCATTTAGACATAATTGGTTTCCCAGACCTTTCCGAAAAAGCAATCGGGCTCCATAAAGGATGTGAAGAGTACTCAATAATGGAAATATTGTTTTCTTTGGAAATTAAAAATCGAATTCCGAAAAACACAACCACAAATAGGAACAAAAAACAAAAACATACAAAAAAATAAATAAAAAATAAATAAACAAAAATATTTTTTTTAAACCAAAAAAACCCCAACCCAACACCCCCCCCCCCCCCCCCCCCCCACAAAACAAAACAAAAAAACGTTCTTCTCCTTTTTACTTCTCTTTGTTTGCTTCTCCATCTCCTTCTTCTTCGCTTCCCTGCAGTTGTTATTATTATTATTGTTCTCATTAAAATCATCATCATCATCCTCATCACCATTCTTCTTCTTCGTATTATTATTATTATTATTATTATTATTATTATTATCATCATCATCATCATATTATTATTATTATTATTACTATCATATTAACCCAATATATATATATATATATCTATTCTGGATCCCACAGGCCTGCTGAAAGTGTGGACGATAGAGACCCCTCGCAATTAGTTCCCGGTGTTTATATCAAAGTAAATGAAGTAAATGGTACGTGAAATAATCCTTTGATCAGTGTGTGCTACCTTACGGGCAATACCATAATATAGCTTGACTTACTCGGGGCCGTTCACGTCTTAGTACACAGACTATGACGCCTCGGCTGCTTCGTATTTTCTGTTGTGAGCTTTCTCCGTCCTTCTCGGTTTTGAGCTGCCGCTCCATAGACTTAGATATTCCAGGTCTCTTTTGGGTTTTAGAACTCTGGTTGGATCCTGGAGATGTCGTTGTTTATATCATAATATGACATCAATATTCTGTAAGAAAGTCAAGAAGTAACGAAGCTTTAAACCACAAAAGTGAACATGTTTAATATAGATGAGTTTTTGTCCGCATCCGCGTACACAGGCTTCAGGTTTTACATCATGTATCCCTCCGCAGGCCGCGTTATTCAATAATATCCTTCTCAACTCCCATTAGGAGGTACCCTGACCCAGGAGACGAGGTAGCCTGGTGGTCAGGACAGCAGACTCTCATGGCGAAGGTCCTGGGTTTGAAACCTATCCAGTCCCTTTGTAATTTTCTTGGGCAAGAAACTTTGCTCCAATCGCTTTAACTTCATTCGACTCGGGTGTAAAAATGAGTACCAAATTGCAACTGGGGAAGTAATCTGCGATAGCCCAGCGTCCTATCCACCCAGTGGGGTGACCTAGAGTCACCCTGTCCGCTTCACGCTACGGAAACTGGGATGAACACTGCTTCCATGGATGGGCGTCAAGGCCCTATTAAAGGACTTTACTTCAGGCCCAGATATTAAATAGTTAGTAGTGCTGTTGTAATCGGATGAAAAATCACTCATGTGAAGTAGAATAAAGCTCGACTATAAAAATTGTCACGAGAAATCAAATTTAAAGGATTACAATAGCAATGCATTTTTCTTCCTGACCTGACTATTACCAAAATCCAGAGCCGGAATACCTCCCGTCACCTGGCGCCCTGTGTATGTCACCCACACAAACCGTGAATGGTTTCATCGAGAAGTTGGAGAAAGAGCACAAGAAGAAGATCAGCAAGGACGTGGCCATGATGTATCGCATCCTACGGGGAAGCACCAGTCAACGTTTGTAAGTCATCGTTAGCACACGCCTTTGGAAATAGAAGTAAGCGAAAGTTGGCCGAGTGGTTAGGACTGCTGACTCCCATGGCGAAGGTCATGGGTTCGAATCCTATCCCAGTCACCTCGTTGTTTATCTTGGGTAAGAAACTTTACTCCGATTGCCTCACTTGACTCGGGTGTAGAAATGGGTACCCCAGCTGGGGAAGTGAGCTGCGATAGACCAGCGTCCTATCCAGAGGGGTGGCATTGTCATTCTCTCCGTTTCACGCCTCGGAAAACCGATACAATCACCTGGTCTATGATATAGGCCTTTGGGGCTTTACTTTACTTTGTTATAACTATAATGATATGGCAAATTATTGAAATAACCTCATCCCCCCCCCCCCCACACACAATATTATAACCTTACTAATATTCAAGAAGTAAGCCGACATTGGTGAAATGTTGCGTTCAACGGTAAATTCTTAGTTATAAGTACATTCTTAATTGTTTTGTATTTCATCGCCCTTTTTCCAAAAATAGCACGACTTTTGGGGTTTTAAAAATAAATGATTTCCACTATTACTATTATCATCAGTAATCGAAAATATGCGCAATTCCTCTTACATACTATGTACTTACTTCCCACGCTGAGGATGGCCGGTTCGAGTCTGGCTTTCAGCAAAGCGGTTTTCTTTTTCCTTTTTGGTCAAGAAAATAACTCTCATTCCATTCCCTGCATTTTAGCGCTGCACTGTGACTGACGTTTGAGATATTATGTCGGCGGTCTTAGACCAAATTAATTGCTATTACTATAACTATAATATTTTTTTTTTCTGAAAGCTTTCCCCTGGGTCTTTATTTAACTTTAACCCGTCTAGTAAATCCATGTTACTTTGTTACCGTACTGCCCAATTTCCACCTTTCTTTATAATCAAAAAACAGCCCGGGTGCTCCAAATGGCTTGCAGGAACTCGTTGATGCTGCCAAGTCATGCAAAGCAAAGGCCCTGCTGTGCGGCTTACAGAATTGTCTCTTTATCACCAAGACTGCCAAGTTCCTCAAGTGCTGGACTCGCTCAGACCGGAGTACAGAGAGTAACAGCGGTAGTTCAGGGAGTAACAGCGGTAGTTCAGGAAGTAACAGTAACAGCGGTGGTCCAGGAAGTAACAGTAACAGCGGTGGTCCAGGCAGTAACAGCGGTTCACAAAGTAACAGCGGTTCACAGAGTAACTCCGGAAGTTCACAGAGCAGTGGCGGTAGTTCAGATAGTAATGACAGGGGCAAGAGAGACCTTCCATCACCAGCCTCCGTAGGTGACAACAGTAATAATAACAGTGGCAGTAGTGGTAGCAGTGACAGCCACGAAAGTGAAGAAACCTTGGATAAGGTAAGTTTTACTTTTACTATCTATTTGTGATGCTAAAAGAGCTATAATAATAATAATAATAATAATAATAATAATAATGATGATGATGATGATGATGATGATGATAATAATAATAATAAT
>JARFNW010141089.1:0-10357 GCA_031763155.1 Dirona albolineata | reverse complement strand
AATAATAATAATAATAATAATAATAATAATAATAATAATAATAATAATAATAATAATAATAATACTTTATTTCATCCTTTTCTTAAATTTCTGTACAGACGTGATCATGAAAATAAAAATACCTTGAAAAAAATCTTAAACGAATCAAAAAAATATTAAATGTGTCACTCACACAATATACCAAATCTCACAACACTATACACACTTTATAAACATATATATAAATACATATAAAATAGAAATTCTGTAAAAAATTAAAAATTCTGTGTAATACATATTGTCCTACCCTGAAGATTTGTTACTAGCTGCTCCATCTCGCTCCAGCATTTTACGGAACTTTCTCTCCAAGCAAGTTGGCCCAGGCGTGGAAGGTTTCATCTTCTCCCGATACAAGACCAGCTTGGTTTCCTCAATCAGGTTATGCTGATCGACGAGACGTTCTGCCGGCTTACGCATATCAGGCTCTGGCTTTGCAAAATGGCTGGCAAAATGGGGAAACTCTTTATTCAAACTCTGCAACGACAAGGAGTAACCAATTATGAACGATTTCATTGTTCTATAATAATAATAATAAATTTAAAGAAAAATCAAACAGTTGTGGATAATCCATTGAAGAAAATGGGTTATGACAGCATGTTTAGACTTATTAGTTTATAAATGTTGACAAATAAAATTCTTTTAAAAGAAGGGGTTCCAGTTTGTATCCCCAAACAAGTACAGACAAACAGACTTTACATTATCTATCCCCCCAGCAAGCCATGTCATTCTAAGTCATTCTCAACTCCATGGGTAGCATTCAGCTTACTATTTGGGAAGTATAGGAAATTTATTAAATTTTGCATTCAACTTTGATACTCTTGAGATCAGTAAATTCTTATTTTATTGGCATTACTTCATCGCCTTATTTCTAAAAATAGAATGCCCTTTGGTGTTTTCAATCTAAGAAACTTCCACTTCATTGCTGAAACTTACTGTCCTTGTAATAGGCAGGACGTGGGGAGGGGGAATCGGCTTGGGGTAAAACACGAGTCGACCTGCGGCGAAGGTGCCACTCCTTTTCACTCCTTTCTCTGCAGGAAGTGGAATGCTGTCCTCTGTCCTCTGTCGAATGGAGGCTGGAGCAGTCTGGGGAATGTCACCTGATGTCTGGGTGAGCAAGGGGGTAAACAAGACATATGTATTTATTTATCTATAAAACTTTACTTGGGTAGGTGGGGGTGGGGGTGCTATTGTTTTGTTTGTGCTTGTACTAATGACGTATGTCATGCAACTTTTTTTATTTTTTTATTGTGTTGCTTGAGCTCCTTAGACCACTTTGTGAATGTTAGTGAATTATTACTATCACTGTTACTATTACTATCACTATTACTATAAAAAAGACAAAAATCTGGTTTAATGAAAGAAAAAGATGTTTCTAGAGTCAAGGGAGAACTAGAATCAGGTAAAGAAATAAATGTCCAATAATCATGTTTCATCTCGCTTGAGACATATCCCGACACATTTAAATAATTTTTCTTTTAAGTAAAATGTGCATCATCTTACCCTGGTAGAGGAAGAGCCAGGTTTTACTCTGCCACCTGGTGGATGTTTTCAAAAATCAGATTTAGAATCATACAACAATGATGTCATAATGTTTCAATAGAAAGAAAAGTGATCTGTCAGATATGAAAATATATCAAGCAAATAAAAAATAACAGACTTATCATGCAGAAAGTTTACAGAGATTCGTGAATTTATATATTTTCTTCTTCAAATCATAGACGTCATTTATTATGAAAATATATAATGTGGAAAAGCAGACTGTAAACAGCAAGAAGATTACTATTTACTGTATAAAAGGAAGGAAAACCAAAGTTTTTCCATTTAATGATTTTCTTACATTAAATGGCAACTGATTTCATTTTTGCTTGTAGCTAGGGATAACAATAACATGACAGTTTAATGAAAGTTGCGAAATGTTAAGAAAGTTGATGAATCAGTCTATAATAAGAAATCTATAAATTATGTGAAATCAAAAACCTACTCTCATAGTTCTGAAACACACTTGTCTCCCTTGGCAAATTGTCTTGATTACTTCCCTTGACAGACAGCATTGTAGCATTGTACACCTTGTCGTACATTCCGTGCACTCGGTTAGCCAGTTTGTCCAGGGCAATTCTCTGAAAATCAAGATAACATCCTAGTTTATAACATCTGCTATTTTTTTTTTTTAATTGACAAGATTGTAAAAAAAATAAAATAAAAAAACCAAACACCAGAAAAATAAACAAAAAAAACAACAACAACACACACACACACACACAAAAAAAGTCATTTATATATATATACATCCCAGTGCAGTTGACACAGTCTTCAGGAAGTAAGATCCAATCTTTGATACTGCAACAGGTGTTATACTATGCTCAGTTCATCTGAAGATTTGGCAACTACCTAGTCCATTCAAAATTTTGTTCAGCGGTGCTAATCGTTCACCTTTCCAACATAGCTGCTTTGGTCGTAATACTGAGCGATGAGTCGAGCCGCTTAAGCCAAAATATTGGAGAAATCAAAAACAAGAGTTACAACACATTAAATAAATAATGAAAATGGGAACGATAAGAAATAGGAACTATTCAATATCTGATATGACACTACTTATGTCATTTTTTCTAGATTTCTGGTTTAGTATTACTTTCCTTCTGTATATTTTCTGTTCGTCATAGATTGATATCAACTCACATGAATGTCTTTGATGTCGCTTCCTTTCCTTCGTGGTCTCCATGGAAGCTCATCAAAGTCTCTTTTTGTGTCCTCTGAAAAATAATTATTGTTTTTGAGAAAGTCTTAGTTGTAGTTGTGGTAGATAATAGTAGTAGCAGTAGTAGTAGTAGTAGCAGTAGTAGTAGTAGTAGTAGTAGTAGTAGTAGTAGTAGTAGTAGTAGTAGTAGTAGTAGTAATAGTAGTAGTAGTAGTAGTGGTAGTAGTAGTAGTAGTGAAAGTAGTAGTGGCAGTAGTAATAGTGGTACAAGTGGTGGTAGTAGTGGTAGTAGTGGTGGTAGTACTAGTAGCATTTGAAAACCCAAAAAGAGGATCCACGATGGTGATAAATGGAGGTGATTTATTCATAAAGATTGTAAATGGTATTTGAAAAATAAAAAAAATAAGAGGCATCAAGACTGCTATGTCCAGGTAACATCAGATGAACAAGCTTTTCAAAGTGCATTTCTTTAGACATCATTATGATACGGCTAAATGGATGCTTACCTCTGGATATGAAAGAACCAGGAACGGCCAGTCCCATCTGATGGTACGACAACGGATCCATTGTTGTCAAAATGTCGGCAAAGTCGCTGTACTCAAATCGATGATGCTCCGACTCCCAGTATTCTTTTCCGAGATCTCGGTGAGGAGTTTCAGCTGTTGAAATATTGAAAAAACAGTCAACTTTAGAAAATTCAAAAACTTTTCCTTTTTTTTTTTTGTACAAAATATTTCCAGATTTTTCCACCAACCAGCTGAAAGAGCTCTTCAGTTTTATACACTGGTGAGTAAATTTTAGAATCAAGGAATATAAACTTACACAGATCTATTTCACTGCCTGGCTTGAGATATTATAGTCTGACAGCAGGAAGACAAGTGATAATAAAGTAATTTGCTGTTGGTGGTTTGATGGAGAGAAGAAAATTATTACAGTACAATAATTTGTTTTCAAAAAGAAGAAAAAAAAAATAAGAAGAAAAAAAGACAGGAAAAACCCGCAAAACATACAGCAGGTATGAGTTGACTCGCATTTTACCTTTCAGTTCATCTTCCTCGTTTTTCCCATCTTGAGCAAAGTCGGATTGTCCAGTAACTTCAGTAATAAATGTACTTCTTTCCTTGTCAGCCTCACCTCTTTCCTCTTCCTCACTCTCCTGTCCCTCTTCCTCTTCTTCTCTTTCCTCTTCTTCTTCATCTTTCAAATCTTCTCCATAATCATCGAAACCCCTCTCGTCGTATTGGCTTTCCTCATCACTTCCTCTTTCTTCCTCCTGTTTGAATTCTGGCATATCTACAGAAACTTGCGTTCTCTCAGTTTGGAACTTTTCTTCTTCCTCTTCCTCGTCTCCATACAAGTTTTCCTCCGTGAAATACTGATGTGATTCATAATTCATTTCATCCCCCTGAAAAGGAGATCAAAATTTTGGTTGAATGGATTTAAACCCTATAAAATCCTTTTTGAAGCAATGCTTTTCCCCTACGATAATTTACCCCCAGAGCTCTATGCCAAAAAGGGAGGTGGCACTTTTTAAATATACAAAATGATTATCATACAAGCAGTAACATGGTGAGGTTGCTGGAAACCAGTAAACGGTAAATAAATAGAGGTATGTATAACAAAAACTTCTATTATAGACAAAGTACAGCATATAATGTTTCCGGTTTCCCCTTTATAAAAAAAAACATACTACGAAAATAAAAAATAAAAAGTGAAAAGAGGGGAGAAGCGCTTCTCTTGGTTCCCCCCCTCAGAAAAATAATGACGTGCCATTCAACAGAATTTTATTTTTTATCATACAAGCAGAATACTAGAACTAACAAGTAATACAGGCAGTCTATAAAGGAAAAGGACATGTCCGACCAGGAGATAAGTGATGTACACTCCAACCCACCCAAATGACCAATGACCATTTTTCCAAAAGGACCATGACACTTATAACCACTTATCATCAACTCCCTTCAAAATCCAGCTATATTTTGTCTCTCTCCAAAACAAACATCTGTCCCACGCAAATGTGACTAAATAATTGCTATATGAGTATATACCCAAGCTCTTCACGACAATATTCATTCATAATAAAAGCTATTGGCACACTGGCATTTGTTCCCTTAGGTAAGGCACTTAGCCGTATTCACCTTGCCATATAGGAAATGAAAGTTATATGCCGAGGTCCCCTAGGTTGTAAGAAATGTCGTCCTTGTCCAGAAAATTGTATTTGTGCTTTCCAAGCAGCATGTGGCATATTAAGTGTTGAGGTTTCTGTCACATTCCCAAGGCACGATGATGATCATGTATAAATGCTATATAAATGCCATTCATTATCATTATCATTATTTTAGTTGTTTATAAAAATATTGCAAATTAAAATTCACATAATTACGTTGTAATTAAGATTTGCTACCTTTTCAATTGCAGTTCCATCATGAAGTAGATCTGGAGTCGAAGTAACTTTTACAGGAGAACTGGCGACTACTGACATTTCTTTCACGACAGAAAACTTTTCACTGCCAGATTCCTCTGCAATTTCACCGTGTCCTGAAAATTCAAATATGAAGATAATGCTCAAACATCTCCTCATTCTTCTTCCTTTACCTCTCCCTCTCCCATGTAAAACTAAAACTATAGTTGTTCGGAGTATGTTAAGTATGATGTGCCTAGTAGGCTGCTCTACTGTATGCTCAATGGGGAGTTGAGAAGGACGTAAAGTTAAAGCTGATGGCACTATGGTTACCCTAGGAAAAGACCCTAAAAACAAATTTCCCCCTCAAATCAATAAATAGAATCATATTTCATTTTTTACATTTTTTTAAAGACACAAAGAAATGATGTAAAGTCTGTGAGCCTGTACTTATTGTATTGAGATAGAGACTATAAACATCATCTTTATCTTCATTATTTTTTTCATATCTAGAAGTGCCAAATGAGTCATCCATCTACAAATCACCTGAGGTCAGCGAAACCATGGAGTCATGGAGGGGTTTTCGGTGATCGGCAATCCTCGCCCCAGCAGGACCCCCATCAGTGTTGAATGACACGTCCTCTTGAGAGCTGACTATGGCCTTGTGGCCAGTATGGGGTGTAGATATGTCGTTTGATTCGTAGCTATGACTTGACAAATCCTGCAGTGAATACGAATAATTATCATATCATATCATGGCTAAGGGTTTAATAGGTCAAATGACCTTTGAATACATTATAGCTCATACTAATAATTTCTAAATTAGAGGCGTGATTATTAAAAGAATCGTTTTAATAGAATCAAAGTAAAAAAGAATAATATAAAAATATCTAATGATGCGACTGCTGCTCTTTTATGCAGGGAGTAAAAACAAAGGAAAATTTTCTTTTAAACATGGTATTATAATGATAATTTAAACACTATTCCTAAATAATTGTCGTTATGTGAGGCTTAAACGACCACAGAGCCGGTTCTTATAACGGTTTCCAGGACAAGTAAGTTACAAAATCATTCAAAATATTGCGCTTGAAAGAAAATTAGAAAATTAAGAACAAAGCAACGACCTTATGAAAAATAATGCAAGGTCTCATATGGAAAGATCAAATCACAAACAACAGCAAAATGAAGGAAAACCAAAAGTAAGAGTATCAGTTCCCTTTAGTACCGTGATTAAACAGTGAAGGTACCAGCTCTGTGTCTGGTCGAGGACAGTATACAAAGCAGAAGGCAAATCACACCAAAGTAACGTCAATTTATCACTAGGTTCTCGGAAATGAAACAGACAGAAACTCAATGCATTCCACATCAAGCATTTACCTGGAATCCGACGTGTCTGTTGATCATGTGTTCACTGTCAGATGTGTAGCCTATTTCACTCCCCAAGAGTTGAGTAAGCGACTGATGACGAGCTTGTTCACTTTCAAGGAAAAGTATAAATAGAAAAAAAATCACACATTTTGTTCAGATTTAGATTTTCTGTACCTGTAATGTATATTATGTAAAAACCAGCTATAAAACCATTTCTATCTTTTATCTTCATCTTGATATCATGCTTTAAAAAATCCAAACAAAACCCAAGCCCAGAAAAGACAGACAGAAAGAAGGCTGAGAGGGGAAGACATGCAAGCCATGCTGATAGGGGGGGGGGGGGGTTCAAGTCTGGCTTTCGACATTGTGATTTCTTATTGGGGCAAGATAACTCCTATTGCCTACATTGTGGGGCTGATGTTTGGGATATTTTGGTCTTTTTTTCTAAAGACAAAATTGCCATTTGAACAAAATAAAGGCAATGTTATTTCATTCATTTATTATCATCTTACACATCTCACCTAGCGTACATCCGCTCGGAACTGTCAAGTGGTCTCATTCTACGAGCTTGTTCTCCTTCACTATCCGTATCAAAACTGTAGTTTGGAGCAGTAATAAATCTGTTGCTGTGTCTTCGACTCTGTTTGTTTGTGATGAAATATTATGCATGGTAATTATTGAAAATCTATATCATCTTCTAAAGGAGGAAAATCAAAACTCTTCTCACAGGATCTTATTCGCGCATTCATGCAGTCAAAATTTGATTTTCTGTCATGTTTGAATGATCAATTATTCATATATTATTTTGATCAGCTCAATGTCTGACACCACACTAGATAATTAGACAGAAATATGGATCAAAACTTAAAAGATCCAAATATGCAAACAGATTGCCCATCAGAATCTTAAGTTTATCAAGCAGGTCAAGTCACATGACTTCAGAGTTGTAAAAATACAAATTTGGATGGTTGAAATATTTCTTTAGATTTATACAATGAAATGAATAACGGGGGCCAAAAATTAAATCCATAAAAAAAACAATAAACAAAAACAAATCAAGACTAATAATACAAAACAAAAAACAAAAAAACAACATGAAAATTACCTTGAGCCTTTTCTTGCCGCATAGTTCTCCCATTTTATCCTCCAACCATATGACTCTCTTCCTCGCAGCGTTTATGTCTCCTATCCCTTTGTGCAAGGCATCAAACAAGTCGTTACGTGCATAAGAAAGCTCACTGTTGATCTTTCCCATAACCTAAAATAAATAGAAATGAAGTTAGTATTAAACATAAATCTCAGTATAAGAATAAATATAAATGAGAAAGGCACAGATACTTTTCCCATGAGATTGCTATTTAGTTATAAATACTATTTTCCAAGGGCAAAAACACCATAGTAACAGTCAATTTTGGACGGAGTAGGTCAGTGTTGTTGAGATGTTAACATAATATTGTATCATAACTAAAAAAAAGCCAGTTTTCATCAATATTGTTATTGCGTCACATAGTGTGACCATAAAGATATAGAACAATGTCAATGAAATAAAAATTAAAAAAAAAAAAAAATTCCCTTTATTCATCCCATGGGGAAATTTGTCTTTAGGGTCTATTCCGAGGATAGACCGGAATAACCCAGGCATCAGCCGCAGTGCAGCGCCGCAAAGAAGGATCAAGGTCATGAGAGAAAAAAAAATCTAGTGCTTCCACCAGGTTTTGAACGTGCGACCTCCTGAACCAATGGCGAGTGCCATAACCACTGCGATCCCGGCTCCCCAGAATGGCTATGAATGATGCATGAATCTATTTTACGACACTTTTTAAGGGATTTGAACCTAATACTAAAAGCTGAGTCAGCCATCTTCATATTCTGTCCATCATACTATCTAAATACCTAACATGTACACCATAGCATGTGATTTTATTCTAGAGTGTGTTATCTTCCAGGTCAGCCATTTTGTCCGTCCCGACATCCGACTGGAAGGAGATGACATGGACATCAGGAACTACGTACATATCAAAAAGGTACACAACAATGCAGTCATGGAAAATGGAAAGTTTGAAATTTATAAAGGTTGTTCTGTTGTTTAATGTGTACCCAGCTACAACAGAGAAAGATATTGTCAGTTTGTTAGTACATATTTTGGATGGTTTTTGGAGATGTGATTGTCCTGAATGTTGATATGCGAGAAAATTTCTTGAATTGGTTTTTTTTCACTACCGGGGGGAAACAAAATTTGAATAATCTGGTTGGTATTTCGAATATCAAGTAAAAATATATATAAAAAAATAAATATATATATATAAAAGGAAAAAACAACCGTATAACCAGGAATAAGGAATAAAAGTATTTGGAACAACCAGTTTCGACTGTATACATAATAGTGAGTGTAAGAGTGTGTCATTTATTCCCCAGGTGCCCGGAGGTCTGAAAAGTGATACCTCCTTGACCCATGGAGTCATCTTCACCAAGAACATCGCCCACAAGAAGATGAAGACGCGAATAACCAACCCTCTAATTCTATTGCTGAGGGGGACAATCGAGTTTCAGAGGGTGGAGCAAAAGTTCTCTTCCTTGGAACCACAGATTTTGCAGGTAATTGGATATATTGTACCTAGATATTACACCAGTGATCTGTCAGATGTCATATTTATTTATTTTACTAGTTTTTATCAAACTACTTGCATTAATACAAATGTTTGATCAAAGCAAGGTGGCAGTGATTGCGTTGTTTAACTGATTCCATGAATTGTCATTTCCAGGAAAAAGAGTTTATACGTATCTGTGTGATGAAGATGGTTGACTTATTTAATTGATTCCATGTATTGTCATTTCCAGGAAAGAGAGTTTATGTGTAACTGTGTGATGAAGATGATAGCCTTGTTTAATTGATTCCATGTATTGTCATTTCCAGGAAAGAGAGTTTATGCGTAACTGTGTGATGAAGATGATTGCCTACCGTCCCAACGTGGTGGTCGTGGAGAAATCTGTGTCTCGTCTGGCACAAGAATTTCTGCTGCAGTGTGGCATCACTCTTCTCTACAACGTCAAACTGGTAAGATTTTAAATATAGACATTTCAACAAATTGTAGATTGCTGTTCGTTATTTATGATATGCAAGGTTTTAAGAGAAACTTTTCTTTTTGTATGTGAAATTTTTGCTCTTTTTGTTATTAATGATAAAATAGTTTTAAAAACAAATAAACCGCAAAAAACCCCAAACAAATGAAACAAGAATAAACAAAACAAAGCAATTTTTTCTATCAAGGTCATGACTTATCACTGACGGTCTCAAGCCCTGGATAAACTAAGCTTAAACAATGTAATTCATTATGACCCTCTCCCAGTTGTTTCTATAAATTCTGCTTTAATCGTAAATTCAGTTAATCGCACCAAGTTCTCGATTCAGGAAAAATTGCGATTTAATGGAGTGGATTGTATACAATGAATGATTTACGATGATTGGATTGCTGTCCCCAGAGTGTGATGGAGAGGCTTGCCCGTTTCACCCAGGCCGACATCGTCCCTTCCATCGATGGCCTGGTCAGCAAACCTAACATGGGATTCTGTCACGACTTTCGATGCCAGACCTACACCCTACCCAACAGTAAGACAGACCAACAGCTTTCTTTTTAAGTCCTATATTGTTATCCCCCTCTGATTTTCTATAAAACGTGAGATGGTTTATGCTGTTGCTTTACTTTATTATTATTGTTATTAATATTAAATTATTATTATTATTAGGCAGCATGTGTCATATTATGTGTTGAGTGTTTACCTGGGGTAAATGAGCTACTGTAAAGCGCTTAGAGCATGGTGATGATCGTGAATAAGCGCTATATAAATGCCAT
>JARFNW010141077.1:0-19825 GCA_031763155.1 Dirona albolineata | reverse complement strand
TTTTGTGTGTGTGCGTGTGCATATGGAATATGTGCACGACAGGATGGGAAGTTCTAATTTGTTTGTAGTTCCCCTCGATAAAGTTAATTCGCGTTAGACAGCAGACGATAATCATTATCCCTAACACCCAAGAAGACAGCGTACATGGCACGGCGGAGAGTCACCAAGATGATGAGTAAAATCATTCGTCTGTTTGTTATCTGTTCCCTTTAGTAAAGTGATTAAACAGTGTAGGGACCAGCTCTATGTCTGACCGAGGACAGTGTACCATGAGATAAGGTAAATCCAGTATTGAATCATTAGCAGGGTAACTGTTACCATTCGTGTCGGATGCTCATCGCTTGACAGTTAATTTGTCTATCTATAGCGAACAAAAATATAATATTAATATGCATCAGTCCTAATTCACGCTGTGTATGGATAGGAACGATTTACTATTAAGATGATTCAAGTGAGCTGAAATGGTGTGAAAAAATATAATTAATAAAATGAAAGAAAAATGAAAATTGTATGGCTTCAATCATAATATAAGAAACAAAAATAAGAACATTTCGGGTATCCCCTTCGTCAGCTAACAAACCCAGAAAACAAAACACAAAAGTAAGGTAGCTCAAGCAGGCATTTTCAAGTAACCAGATCATGACAATCCACTAATGGAACAAACCATCAGCAGACATTAGAACAATTTAAAATCGCCTTGTATTTGGTTGATTTCAAACTTTAAACCTTTCTTTACAGTGTCCTTGAATGATTATACAAACCTTGCGAAAATACACGAAACGTGATCCTCCAGAAAAGAGAAGAGGAAGAAAAGGCTCCGTTAAAGATATTTCATATAAAATTATTGCGTGGAACCACAACAGTATCGGAGCACAGGACGAAGAAAACGAGTTTCAACGAGATCTTTTGACGCTGAATGTGGGTCATTGAGAGATGGTTGAGATGGTCAAGTTGTGAAATTGTATTTCAGAATTTGACCATTTCATGGGTGTGGTTCACATAAGAGTGGTCGATGGCTCAAAAATTGAAGTTGAATAGTCCTGTTGGGGCAGAGCCTTTGATATTGAAATGGCCTATTCCGACCTCAGTAAGTAAAAACATGTTTTGCCTCACGCAAGCCTTTATTGTGGTAACACTCACTAACGCACACTTTTCTGGCAATGTGGAACAAATGTTGAAAGAACTGCTGAATCTCTGGGAACCAGGATTAGTTTTAATAAATGTTTGAATAGTTCTCATGCCCACGCCCACGGTGTTTTTAATTAAGGAGCAATTTGCACATGCCGTTTTTGAAATAACAACCCTGAATCAGTGAAATTACTCGAGTTCAGTAAGCTCTTTATTATTAGAATCAGAATCATCAGAAAAGACTCCTCAGTTCAGCAGACAAGTCAAGTCTCCCCCCAGTCAACTTAGAATTATAAATTAGACCCTCTGTTTCAGTTTCACTTATACTTATAGCCTATAGTCCTATAGCCTGGACATCAGATGTTTCTATCCCTGACAAAGACAATTAGATGTATAGTAATTGAGCTAGTGCTCAAACTCAAGTAGATGATAGTATAGCCATAGCACTGGGGTTATTGGATTGGACTTTACTTTTTTGTGACTGCATTCTGTCTGCATTGCCTGCATCATTTTTTAAATAATTAAACGTTAAAATTAAAAGACCCAAATTTGGTGTTTAAAAATCTTAACATTTTCTTGAATTTTTCCAAGTATGTGGTGTAGTGTAGTGATGCTGATACGTGAACACATCTAGTTGCAGTTTTGTTCAGGCTCAGGACTCAGGTCACCCATCGCCATAATTTCATAATAATAATAATAGTATAGTCATCATAGTCAGTCATAGCCATGGTCATAGGATTATTATTATTAGGATAGGCATATAATATATTTAACCATATATTATATATTTATAATTTATATTATTATTATATACTATAATAATATAGGCTATAGGGCTTCTCTTGTTAGATCTGTCTGTCAGTCTATGTCATCTTCTTAATGTAGTAGCTAAGTTATTTCGACAAAATGAATAATGCTGATTCGTTTACCGTTACGTATCTACCAGTTCCAGTGTTATTTTTATTTGTCACTTTCAAAAGTGTGGAGATTAAAAGGTAAAAATGCGAATGAGGAAGGAAGAAAGAATGTGAGCCAGTCAAAACAAAACGAGAGAGGGAGGACGGGGACAGGGCATAGTAGAATATATGCATATTTTGAGAGAGGAGACGCAGAAGGCAAGGAGAGAGAGTGGGTGAGTGAGCAAAAATGTAAACATACACTTGTATGAGTATGAACATGTATTAGTCATGAGAGATAGATAGAAGTGGAAGAGGGGAGGGATAGAGAGAGCGTGTGCACAAGCGAGAACATAGCTATCAACTTGCGAGTGGTGTGCTCATACTCATATATTATATATCATCTAGCCTACTACTCACATTATGTAATGAAACCACTGAAGGCAAAGGAAAATCACATTTTGATGAAAGTGAAAGACAGAAGTTGAAGGTGGTGTGTCAGAGAAAAGAGTAAAAGTAAAAACAAACTAACATTTAACAAGCACGCTCATCATAAATCATATACACACATTTGCTTGAGAGACGAGAGTGTGAAAGATTTTAAAAGCAAACGGTAACACGTACACACTTTTCACTGTACGTGGTAATAAGCTAAATATACAAGCTCAAACAGAAACATGTTTGTTGAAAATAATTATATTTTTGAGAATGCAACGTTATATTTTGTGATTGATATTATAACTGGTCCGTTTTATATCACTTTAGACTGACTTTGATTCAAATAGTATTGAAAATTGTGCTAGTGCTCATAAATTTGTTCAGTTTTTAGGTCCTTTTTTAATTACGTTTTTGGAGTTTCTTTTTCACATTTAATGAACATTATTTTTTTCCCCCCTCTTGTGCAGGAAGGGAAAGAAGGACCAGAGGAAATTGTGGAAACAATAAGGTAGGTCACTAATCAACTCTCATGAATGCTACAAGTTTTCCAAATAAAGATATATTACAGTGAATAGACCTCATCAGTCATAGGCCTCCATCATCCTACAATCAAACAAATTATTTATTTTTTATAGTGCTTTGAAATAAGACTGACAAGTTACTATTTTTTTTATTAATGTCAAACTAGGTACAATTTCTTTCAGAGAGAAAATATTAAGGTGTGCGTTATGCAATGATTGACATTTGTGGAAGTTACTTGTGTAAAAGGGTTCTTATTTAGACTTTTCATCCCTAAAGGAACATAGGCCACCAGCGGCACTTCTTCATGACTTCTTAGTTGCATCTCTATGTCTCGTCTTCAGCTACTTCTCGTCCCCTGATCCGTTTGCCCTGGGGGTTCAAAGTACGGGCCTGCTGAGTGGTGTTGGATATTGGTTCAGACTTGCCATCCATACATATGTATTTAATATATGTATTAATGCAGATTTTTTCCACACTTTTTGAGCATTCTCTGATTTTTTTTCACTTGATAAAGATTTTTTTTCTTTCAAATTAATGATGGTAATAATTTAGAGAATTACCTTTATTTTGTCCACAAGGGCACTTTGTCTTTAAGACCAAGTATCAGTCGCAGAACAGGGTTGCATTGTAGACAATAGGAGTAGATTTTCTTACCCAAGTTCCAAAGCAATGCCGAATGCCAGACTTGACCGCTATGGTGGCATGTGTAGTGCAATGTAGATGTACAAACATTACTCCTGATACCATTTCTAATTTGATAGTATAGGCTTTGAGGACAAGACAATTGGGAATCATTGTCCATAATACTGTCGCTTGTGTTCATCATATTCACCTAAACAACTGAGACTACTCTTGTCTTACTATTCAAGTTAAAGAGAAGAAAAAAAAACCTGTTAGGATCCTGTTTTTCTTTTCTTTTTTTCCTTTTTTATTAAATGTTAAATTATCTGAACTGATTTCTCATCTTACAAGAATGACATGGGACAAGCGTGTCAAATATGATTATTATGTCATGTCTTCTTTTTACGTTTGAAATTTTTAGATTAAAATTTTTACAATGTTTTATAATTTAAAAGTAATTCTTTTTGTTGTTATTTTTCGTTTCAGATTTGTTTGTGAGGATTTTCCTGATTTAAAGGTTCCACTAGAAACTCGTATTTTACATGAAGGAGACAATGTGGCTGAGTAAGTGAATGTGTGTCGGTGCAAATTATAAATGTATGAGAAAGACGCTGAAAGTGGAGTAAGACGATTTGATAATTCAACAGAAATAGGGGTAAAGGATACAGCATGATTTTTGGCTGTTGATCACCATGCACTTTGAAATCACTTTTTTATATTTTTTAAATTCGATTTGTTGTTTTAAAATGTTTTTACTGGGTTTTGTTTAATTTGATTTGATTGAACTGCTTTGCAAATTAGCTAATGTTGATTAGAGTAGAATAAAGTAAAAGAGAGATGAAAAAATTGTTTTGTTAATTTTTTTTTATTTTGCTTTTTTTTTCAGGTATGACTTTGAGGAAACAAAAAGTCTGTGTGAGAGATATAACAAAGCTATTGACAACATCAGACAGTTGGTAAGGGCATCAAAACTAATTTAGATTGCTAGGATGTAAAAATATTTCGTTTTGATTTTGATTGTCTTTTTTCTATCTCATTATTACATTTTTTACTCGCTAAAGCTGTGTCTTACTAATAAGTCTAAATAAGAGTTCAAAGGTTAAATTGTGTGAGATTAAAGAAATCAATAAAATTTGATAGGTTGACTCAATGTAAAGGAACCGACCCAGCTGCATCCTGATTGCGTCTGATCGCCACTGAGCATCTTGGAAAAATGTAACACTCCATCATCCCATGTCACAAACTTTTAAATTTATTTGATTACAGAATTGGAAAGCAATCTCATAAACAGAAAATGAAGAAAATTGGTTAGACTTGAAAGTTTCTAAAACGAGAAAGGTGCTATGGACTTTATCTTTAGCATCATGAAGTATGATTTGGTGACCGTGGCTAGCGCTAGCAATGCTTTGTGATTGATGGTGATGTATATGAGAGTTATCCTTATTATTCTGCTTGGATGTCAGAGGATTCTTAATCGGCATGCATACTCAATTTGGAACGTACTGAGATGTTCCTCCCACCCAAAGAGCCTTTAAAATCATTCAAATCTGCATACATTGTAATAATTTTGTCTTTGATGTGATTCTTACTCATAATCATACCTTTCTAGTAGGACACCCATTTACTGGTGTGACAATGATTTATTTTGTTTGTATGTTGAAGACTTGTTTTTTCCATGTGTTGTTTTTTCAAGGTTATCTTTGGGTTTTTTTATTTGAAGATTAAAGGCTCTCCACGACAACGAGCAGTGAGTTCTCGTGCTTCTATGTCACAGCTGAAGCATATTTTACAGATATGCTACAATCATTCTGTGAAGGACCCTGACAAGCTTAATCATTATGAACCATTTTCACCAGAGGTATGTGGTGTTGTGCTTTTGAGTTAGATTGGTTATGGAAAGTGATTATCTCCATTAATAAAAAGTTTGTGGTTTATAACTTGAAATTAAATTTCAATTGGTCTAATGTTCTAGCTATTCTTATCAAATATCATAATGGCAAGCACAGACATGATAATCTACCTCTCACTCTATTGCCTGGGGTTTTTTAACCCTTATCTGTTCGAGACTTGGCATGGTGTTGGCCTATACCCTAGTTTGAGTACCGAAACAAAACCTATTGTTGAATGTTCATGAGTTTTTCTAACTTTATACCTTTGTGATGTGATGTTTAATATTATAATTATATTTATCTCAGGTATATGGTGAAACATCCTTTGAGTTGGTTGAGCAGATGATAAAGTCAGTTGAATTTTCTGAAACAGACTATTTTATAGATCTTGGAAGCGGTGAGTGGGAAATGTTGTTTGTTTTAGATTTTAGACATTCTTTTGCAAGAAGAGTGAAAGGAAACTAGAGTAAAGGGTAAAGTTGTGCAATGTTATTTATTATAATATGACATCTCTTCCAGACATTTTTTATCCATCCCACTTAATCGTAACTTCAGATAATAGCAACATATTCTAGGTTGCAATTAAGTGGAGGGGATTATATTATATTAACATGTCGTCATTATAATCTTCCATGCCCAAACCAATTTTCCGAAAATAGCTAAATAAAGTTTATATTTATATTATTTTGAGATCATCTTTGAGGGATACTGATTTGGCACGTGATGAACTGGGACTTTGTATAATTTGTTATTTTTATACATGTGACTGCTTTAGTGTGACGTTTATCAGCTAGATAGTGTAACAATTGGAGCAAATGATAAAGTATATATGAGAGTGAAAATGATTGTGTTGCCTATCTTTATAATCCTAGCTAGATATAGGGTATTACATTTCTGAATAACTTTAACCAAAGAGTGTCTTTTATATTTTGTGATAAAACATGCAGGTGTTGGACAAGTTGTTCTCCAGGTTGCAGCGGCAACAAAATGCAAGTTTTGCTATGGTATAGAGAAGGCAGATTGGCCAGCTCAATATGCAGTGGTAAGAAAAGATTTCATTAGAAATGTCAATTATTATTATTGAAATTATATTCTCCTTATATTAAAAAAATAAAAATCCTCTTTTTATGTGATTACGGTAAAAAATGTTGATCTGAGCTTGACACAGAAAAAAATTGTTTAAAATCAATTCATAACAATGTTTTGTATAAAGTATAGTCTTACAATGACAATGAATGATTTTGTCAAAATTTGATATCATATATCCCAATTTATTTTGATTGATTTTAATTAATAGCTGTACCTTACTTTACAGGGAATGGAAAAAGAGTTCAAGCGCTGGATGGCTTGGTATGGAAAGGAATGCGAAGATTATTTGGTAAGAGCTACATAAATACAACTTGAAGGGAATAGTTTTCTTTCTATATATGTTACATTTACAACAATTTATATGCACTGTTTTTCTTTTTCTTTGTGATTGTAAAAATCAAACTTAAAAATATGATGACTGGGTTGGTTAATTTCATTGATGGATGATATTTATGGAAAATCTTTTCTTTCAAATCTAGAATTATATGACAGACCAGGGGACATAATGTAGGAAAAGTTGCGGTAACTAATGATAATACAAAAACCCCAGAAATTAAACCCCCAAGAGTTGAGAGAAAAACAAACAATAAATTAATTAAATATAAACATGAAAACAAGGGCCTCACCACTGATGGCCCTTTACAGGTAATACAACATTAGAGATGATCACCAGCTGTTCGTCTGACTTGCTTGGTTTAGACTTATGTTTATTCTTACACATGTTGTTCCATTGTATGCACTGCAGCTTCTCAATATCACCATCAATTATAGCTGTAATAGTTTTTGGTCATTGATTTTATTAGTTTATCCATGTGTAGTTATTTACTTTTTCAAACAGGGAAGTATTACTTTAATATGAATATATTTTACAATTTTAGATTGACAAAGGTGATTTCCTGCAGCCAAGTGTCAGAGAAAAACTCAGTCAAGCATCGTGAGTAAAAACATGATTGTAAATGACGTAAAGTCTATGAGCCTGCACATATGTTCAGGGATACAGATAATAAACAGATCTTTATCTTTACCAATTTATCCTGTGTGTAAGTTTTCGAATTTAACATTTTATCATGTGTGAAAGTTTAAGATTTTGCTTTCGTCCTCTATAACAATGCAATATATACAAGAACCCATGCTTTCATTGGCAACAGTTATGTGAGATTACATTTACACAAGTGTTAGGAGTGTTACTCCGTGTTTTCACAATTTTGGAATGCAGCTGCCTTACCATTACCATGCTGTGCCTTTCAACAAAACCTCTTTATTTTTTACATCCAGGATTGTGTTTGTCAACAATTTTGCATTTGGGCCTGTTGTGGACCATGAGGTAAGTTTGTCAATATTATTCAAGAATGATGTTTTTTAGTTGCTGTTTTAGAATTATTTTTTTTGTGAAAAGCAAAACTATATTGATATTCCTGGGTTTAGTATAATGATGGTGTAAAGGAAACACAACGATCAACTTTGAATTTCTTTTCTTTCTTTGCTTGAAACTCAACAAATTGCTATCTTTCCTTTTATCACTTTCAGTTAAAGCAGAGATTTGCCAACTGCCTGAAAGAAGGTGCCAGAATCGTGTCTTCCAAGGCTTTTTGCCCTCTCAACTTCCGAATATCGGAGAGGAATCTCAGTGGTAAGTAATATCTGCAAAAACCATTCATGATATGTATCAATGATGAGGTCAATGGTTACAAATAAATCACTCTATTCAACCAAAAAGTCAAGTTTTGAAACTTGTGTATGTATAGGTCCGCTGAATATTGATCACATTATAATTATGTAAATTATCTTTTTTGTTTTACAACAGCACATTCGGAAGAAAAAAATGATTAATAGAAGCAAAATGCTTTCAAAGTAAGCATAAAATTGTACAAACCTGTGGCCCTTCCTTACCTTCTATTTAATGCAGTTTTGGTTGTTGGTAAATAAGTGACATTCTGGTTTGAATATTCAAGCTAGTCGAATTCCTCTTTAATGGTTCAATGTTGAGAAAATGTTATAGAATAGCGATGTTTGCAGAAAGACAAATATACCTCCTTTATTTTTGATAATAACCTATTCGACCACAACATAAGAAATCTTTCATCGGATTGGAAATGAGAATTATGTATAATCGAAGAAATCTTGCACACTTTGTAATTCCACTATAAAATAGAGACATGCTGTTGATGTAGATTCTGTTTTTTTCTTTTCTCATTAGATATAGGTACCATCATGCAAGTTCAGGAACTGTCCCCTCTCTGTGGGGCTGTTTCTTGGACGGGTAAACCATTTGCTTATTATGTGCACACCATTGACAGAACTCAGGTTAGTATTTCATTTATTTTGTTGTTGACATGGTTAGGAAAGACAAATTTCAATGATAGGTTATAGCTCACACAATATTTTAAGGCAGTGTTCAGTGTACCATAGAAGATGTTAAAAATATAAACATTTATTGTTTGATAGAGAGTATAATGCCACTAATTTTGACAAATGGTTATAGATACAGTCATACTGCATACAAACTTAAAATGCTCCATATGAAATTTCATGTCAACATTATAAATATTCTAATATTTAAAACAGTTAATATTTGAATATTATCTTTGTATATAATTTGAAAGCATCACAAATACATTAAACAGAACAACGCTTTTATGTCGTATTGTTATTGGTTTTGCTAGAGGATATTGATATTATTGAATCTGTAAGCATATATCTCATTCAAACACAAGTACTGTTGACACTAAATTCTCTCAGATATACCAAGGTTTCACTTAACTTCATCAAGGTGCGTCATTAACAGTACAGCTGGTGTAGAGCATGTAATATTAGTATTGTAATATATTTTGTGTTGGTGCAGTATAAGGGAAGGGGATGGATGAAGAGAGAGAGTTTGTGATCTGTGTTGTGCTTAAGCAACTGAGCCCTGCATTTAGTGGGAGTAATATGGTTTTGTGTTTAACGCTTGTTGTACTGTTCTTTTTTTCTTACAGTTGGAAAAGTATTTTCTTCGTCTTAAGAATCCAAATCAAAAGGTTTGTTTATTATTTACATTTTTGTCTTTTTTTTCTCACCAATTTGATTTACTATTACCTCATTTCATTGTGATTTTACAAAGCTTTAAACAACTTTAAGCCACATGAAACTTCACATTTGTAAGCAAATTTGGTATCATGGGAACGTTATTAATTTGTTGCTGAAATTTTATACTGAAATCAACTGATTGTGAGACAAAGTCACATTCTTCAATCAATGAGATACAGTTTTAAGGAATACAAGTTTGTTTTCGGAATGAAAGCAAAACAGTCACATGGCATGTCCATGTCAAGCCTGTCTTTCAAGTTTTACCTGGTTTAGCTACTTGAAGCTTGGTTTCACTGTTTTTCATCTTTAGATATCAATATTATCTCTAAGAAAAAATACATACACTGAAAAGGATAGCGTTTATACATGTGTGTTCCGAATTGTCTAATTAACTATACTTTGTGTGTTTCTACCAAAAATGTATTGAGGATTATGTGTGTAACTAATTTATATGTTAATTATCAAACACTTAGAGCCAATGGGTGAAGTGTTAATATAAATGCCATTTATTATTATTGTTTTATATTTTTACACCATTTAATTCTTGGAACTCTTCCAAAATACATTATGTAGGATGGTGAAGCACGTCGAGACAGGAGAGGTCGACCGTTAATGTCCATCAAGGATAGGATGAATGGGGCCTTGCATATTGGCTCTGTAAGTACTGAATTGTCCTTAATCTTATCATTGTCGTTCTGTCTATTACCCTTGTCATTAATGTACTTTAATGTACTTAAGATTAACCCTGATTTTATTTGTGGTTGCTGTGAAATTATTCTTTCTTTATGAAGGCCTAACTCATTAGCTCTATCTACGGTTAGATAGGTTGTAAGGAATTTTTCATTTTATCAGTCTATAAATTTACTATGTCCTTTGCAGCACATTTTTATGTAAACACTATAAAGTCTTGTTTTGGATGGGTTTTTTTTGTTTATTTTTCTTTGTTGTGTTGTTGTTTTACTTTGCAGAGGAATGATTCATTTAGTATATTATGACAAATAATATAATTCTGATTATATATGTTGATTATATATCATCCAGGGCGGACGGCGCAGAGGTAGAGGAGTTCTTGAGAAGGATTCTTCATCTCCACTTGGAGCTGCCAAAGTCTTAGATTTTGATAACACATCAAATACAAGTTCCACTAACACTGAAGACAGTTCTATCGCAGGAGCGTTGTGTGGTACTACAACTCGCAGACAATGGAATGAATATGTAAAACGGCCCCATTCTCAGAGTGGTTCTGAGAGCGAAAATCTTAGCTCTGTAAGTTTATGTGAAAGGGATAGGACTTATCAGTGTCTATTACTAATAGGGCATTGAAGTAAAAACTTATCCAGAACCAAGATTGCTTTATGAAATGCAGCCATACATTTGAAACAGGTTTTTGATAATATAGTATCTGTCTGAAAAGGTTGGATACTTTTATCATTTCCTTGCAATTAATCAAGTTTATTTTAAAGCATTTAGTTGAATTGTGTGAAGAAGTTTGGAAACATGAACTGGTGAGCAAGAATCTCAGTTTGCTGATTTTCATATATTTTCCAATATTTGGCAATCAGCAGGCCTACAATTTTTAAGCCATTATATTAGGCTATATATAACTTTTATTTTAAACAAGTAGCATGGCACATGTTATATATATACACTTATAATTGATGTTTTGGTCCATTAGATATGAGCACGGTCAATATCCGTTTGAGATCACATGTTTTCCTACTTCTTTTTCTGAAAGCTCACTGACATCTCTGAAGTGTGATATGAGGATTAGTTTTAATGTATTAAGTTAAGCGAATATTTTGCATTTGCAAGGGGAGTGAGTATAAGCTATATTTAGGATATGATGAGGTCAGTAAGAAGGGTACCTCATTTTGATGTTTTTATGTTCTCCCACAGTGTGCTGAAGGAAAAGTTGGCAAAGAGACTAAAAATAAGAAGTTGAAAATCGCTAAAGAATTGAACAATGGTCCACTTGGTAAAAGGAAATTGCAAGGTTTGTGTGCAATTTAAATTTACATGTTGGGGGGGCTGGGAAAGGGGGGGGGGGGGGGGGGGAAGTGGAGTTATATATTTTCACCTTGCTTGGGTTCAGATTCATACAGGTTTCTGGCTGTTCTTGTTTATGCTAAACATTGGAGTGCATGTGTGGCAATTATTTTTTTTTGGTGATAAGTAAGTACAATGTTGCATTTTTCCCCTTCCAGATTCATGTGTACGTCATGGTCTTGTGTTCTGCTAGATGGGAAATATAAAATTCAAATTGGTTTTCTTTACTTTGTCTTTTATACTTCTATGGACATTTTAAAGAAAAGATTGAGATATCAATTGCTTTTGGACTTCATCATAAATATACATATCACATGAATAATGAGTCAAAAAACTATTCGTGTAATCCCAGATTAAGTTCTTTTAGTTTTAGGTGTGTTCAAAATTTCCTAATGTCTTCAAGTGATTGCTTTGATATTGAAAACAGATGCGACACGGCAAACAAGGTCGAAGAGAATAATCAAACTTAGGATGAGGCGCAAGAAAGCTCTTGGCTCTGACAATGAAAGAGTAAGTGATCATCCTGAAGATGATAAAAGAAGTGATGAGGAGATGTCTAATCAGAAGACAGTTCAAGCTCGATCTGAGAATGTCAGTCCAAAATCTCAGTCTCTGGATAGTCTCAATCTGCTTCACGCCCATACAGTCATGTCTACATCTGGACTAGGTAACTTTTGAAAACAAAATCCCTTATTTCCTTTTTTTTCTCCCCTGTTTTCTATGGGTCCAAAGCAAATATGATGCTCTGGTGCTGTATAAATATGGTGCCATATCATTCTCAGATTATGGTGTCAGTGGCCGAGTGGTTAGGGTGCTGGGTTTTAGATCATGACATCCTGGGTTTGAATCTGGGATAAAGCTGCTGATGTTGAGTCCTTTAGTAACTCAAGTGGGAATGAGTACCCAGCTACAGGCAGAGAAAAATGTCAGTATGTTAGTATCACAAGCCTAACAGACTGCTCTACTGTATGCTCCGCTCCCTACAGGAGTTGAGAAGGATATTGAGTGACACTGCCGATTGGGGCATAAATGGTGTTAAGTCTTTAGGTCTGTATATATACAGGGATGTGGACTATAAAGTTGTCTTTTAAGCTAAGTTACGACAAATAAAGTGGTGAATTTTAAAATTAACATCGGCAAAACTCCTCCATACTAGCAACATAACAATATAATCTGACCACAATAGACAATAGATTTGCCCTAGATGCTGTAATTAGGTGATCATATGTTTTACACCAGTATTGATCAGTAGTAAAAGAGAATAACTTCATTTTTAATCAACAACACTACAAAGAGGCATAATTGGGTGTAAATAATATATATTTTTAAATCATTGACATTGATATATTCATTGTATGTGTCAACTTTTGAGTTGCTTTGCATACATAGCAGGAATAAAAGCAAAATGAATTGAAAAGAAACAATGGGAATTTAACTAAGAAGTTCTGTCATAGGGTGTTGCCAATTTGAGGTTTTTGGTTTTTAATTTTGTGTGTTTATCTCTAGGATTCTATTTATAATGCAGGGTCTCAAACAGCTTCTTTTCCTTTGTTTTTATGCAGATACTGGAGAAAAAATCAGCTATAATGACAGGAGGATGACAGAGACGTCTAATGCATATTTTAAGCCCAGTGTACAGAAACAAACATTGTCATCATTGGAGAAAGAAGCAGGATTTTTGCAAATGATTGGTGGGTTGCCCTGTCCAAATGTTTACACTAAAACAAAAGGATTATTATTCTTTTTATTTTTTAGAAATTTTGTCTCAGTGTTTGTTAAAATCATAGTTACCCGTGATAGTTTCCTTAGAAACCTCTTTGATTCACATCAGACACAGGACTTTGAAAAGTGACATATATACATATCCACAAGTGCCAAGTGTGAAGTCAAAATCTTGTCTGTAAGAGTACAACTCATCAAATTGGTCTACAAAACACCCAAGAAGCTAGTGAGCGCTAGACTTGTCTGCCATTGATATGAGGTGGTGCGATCTAACAGTCAAGATACTGGACATTTTATCATGTACCAGATTAGAATGACAGCCCCACCATCACTCAAAGTGACACCTTATGCTCCATCCAGAATGAATATAATTGATGTGTATCAAATCAGTAGGTTATTTAACTACATAGCTAAAATGTTGGGGTTTTTTTTTGCATTAAATGAAAGATTCGTTATACAGACCTGCTTTTTGTTCTACTTTCATCATGTAACCTGGTATTTGATTGTTTTATTTATTGCAGACACAATGAAGCAACGATTCCTCACTTTCCTAGGCTTTATGCAAACACCAGAATACAAAGCTATGTTAAAACTGCAAATTGAGCAAGAAAAGGTTAGTAGAAACTTGCAGAAAGCATTATGTTAGTTTGCATTGAAAATGCACTTCAATACGTTTACTGTGAACAGCTTGTTAGCATTTTTGATTGTCCCATAACCTGATTTTTACTTGTGTTTTATAGAAGATTGATGTTACTAGGTGATATCAGCTGGCCCATACTATATATTGGAATAGGAGTTTGTGAATTTATGTTTTTTCCAAGGCTTGTTGATTGATCTTATGTTTTTATCATGCCTGTTGATGTTGTTCATCACTGAACAGTGCCTTTTAAAGATATTTTCATCCCACATTACTTTTTGATTTCTACTAATCTATTCAGGCTAAGAAGTTGATTTGGCTGAAAAAGAGGGATAGCATGGAGAAGGAGATTTCTACATTGCAAAAGGATGGAATGTTGCTCTTGAAAGACAGATTGAAAGAGGTAGATGCACTGCTCGTTAGAAGTGAATGAAGTGTTTCATGATATGCTGACAGTGGTGCAAAGTACAAATGAAATAGTGTAATCCCTGAGTACCTTGTGTTCAAAAGTTTTTACGATTAGTAGATTGCCGTGACATTAAATGCTAAGGGTTTTGGTCAGCAATAGGTTTTGGAAGTTTCTGCGCAAAGTGCTTTTACTATTATTATTATTTAATCTGTTCTGATGTTTTATTATTATTGAATCAGTTTTGATGTTTGCAAGCTTTCAATTATGTAAGGATTTATGATAAAGTAATGTTGCTCATCTAGAGTGAATTTGACCGTCTAGCAATGTTTAATAATTGTTATCCTCTTTCGCTGTTACAGCTGGGTATAAAGGCAGACAATCCTAAAGACTTGAAGGCTCAGACTAGATCTTTGGTTTCCAAATCCAAGCAGCTGAAGGCTCAATCATCTTCTCTACAAAGTGACATCCAGGCTTTGCAGGTGGAACAAAATAAGAAACTGGTAAGAGACAATAAGGAAAAGATGTATTTCTTAGAATTCCCAGAACCGTTATAGCACACTTATGGGTAAATGTATATTTTAGCTCTATTTATTATTTTTATCGTAATCGTTCATTATTCGCTCGTAATCGTTCGTGTTGCTATGTTTGTATGTTATTTTACTCATCATAATTTCAATTCAGGTTTTGTTTTTTTGTTTTTTAAAGTTGTAGTTTCAGATCACATATGTGTGGATTGCCACACATGTCTTATCTGAAACTACAACTTAAAAAAAAAACAACAAAAAAACCTGAATTGAAATTATGATGAGTAAAATAACATACATAGTAACACGAACGATTACGAGCGATTAATGAAAGATTACGATAAAAATAATAAATAGAGCTAAAATATACATTTACCCACTTATGATTTGCATGTTGCTGCATTGTAGTGTGTGAATACATAGATATGTTCAAAACAATGAAAATAATTGTTCTGTTTCGTGAGACTCAAAATATAAACCAATCATTTGATTTTCTTTCAGACATCAGCTTATAGAAAGATTGTGGAAAGGAAGAATAATGAAAATCTTGGAAAGGTATGATTTAATTGTTTAAATTTTGACCCAGAAATTACACTTTTTTGTAACACTGCAGCATCGTTACCAATCTGCACATTTTTATTTTTTATTGCGAAGTTCAAATAAAACTGATTATACAATAATCTAACCATGTAAGTATTTTTCAAGGGCTATTTCATGTCTTTGTCCTTGACATCAGAGACCAGTGCCATGACTTGAGGCTTTCTAGCCACATATGGTCTTTTACCTTTCTGACAGACTTGCAAGTAGTGCAAGTGAGACTTAATCAGAAATTGTGACAATTTTAATAATGACATGAGCCATACTCACCTGATTTGGCCGTGGCAGTCTTTTCTCTTTAAATACATATTCACCTTTAATTACATCATTTTTGTTATCTTGTAGCATGTCATTGCATAAGAAGAAGGAAAATGATTAAAATGCTAGAGTTGAGATGCCTGCTTGAGGTGGTCCATAAAGAAGAAATTGATTGTATGTGAATTGAAGTTACAAAGTCTTTCCATTACAAACAGGACAAATATGAGATGTATGAACCACTCTAGTATGCTATTTTTAGATGGTGTGTTTGAGTGATTTATGTCATATAGTTGTTACAGTTGTAGAATTAAGACTTTTATATGTTTCCCTTGACATTTTCAGAATGGCTATCAAAGTAGCAATGATAATGATCAAGAGAGGTTCTTAGCTGGTGTGAGACATTTGCAAACAGAATTACAGCATCTCCAAACTGTAAATAGTGGTTACATTTCCAACATTGCAAAGTCCAGTAATGCAGAGTTGAATCAAGCAGAATCTTCAATAAAAGAGGAGACTAAACATGATGGAATGTCAAAGGAAAAAATTGAAATAAAAGAGAAATATGAGGCCCTGCATGTGCTCCTTGACTTGTTGAATAAAGAAATAGCACATGTTCCATTGGGTGTTGGGGATAAAAACCACATGGCCAGTTGTTCAGGGGATTTGAAAGAGACGGGTCATAAGGAAAGGAATCATAGCACAGTTGATATAGATATACCCAAGCTTGAATCTAAGGCAACCTTTAGGCCTGGTGAAATGACAATGAAAGAGATGCTTGAGCGTACTAAACCAGTAAAGCCAACAACTGTGTCTCTGGACCTATCCTCAACAACGTCATCTTGGAAAGTGGGAACAACCTCAGAGCACTTTGTCACCCACTCATCGCCGCGAATTTTGCCTCCTGGAACTAAAATTGACCTGAAGAGATCCTCCAAAGCCAATGGTTTCAAGACATCTTCTAAGCAGCCGCAAGTTCAACCAAATATGCCTAATTTTAGCGGGCTGATAGGAAAAGACCAAGGGGGTGAAGATATTCCCAATGGAATGAAGATCGCTTCCCTACTATCACATACCTACACTGATTTTGAAAAGTCTGCAGCTGAAGACTTGATATCATTGAAGGATAGTATAAAAGGTTCTGTCACTTCGGGAGCCTTTCAGTCCCCGAATGAAGGTACCAAGACAGTGAAAAATAAGACATGTTCAAGGAAACATTCTGCAGATAGTAAACACTCTTCAGTCAATGGAAGTGTTCAGCCTAACAGATCAATTTTTAATTCTACTTCTTTGAACAATAGCAATATATCTACTGTCCACAATCAGCAAAGTGCCATCATTGTTTCTTCTTCATCCCCAAAACATCAAGGAGCTAAAAACAATCCTCACTTGACCTCATTATTACAGTCGCCCCATCCTCTTGTAAGTAACTCACACTCTTCCAAGCAGACAAAACCACATAAACACAAAGGATCATCCCATCTACTCAATGTCCCTGCCAAAATTCGTGCCATTGAACCGCAAGGTCAATCGCAGGAGATTTCTGCACAGTTGACCTACTTGACCACCCACAACTTTCATCCTGCCTCATCATCGTCCTTACCGTTGACGGGTTCTCATCCAGGAACGAACGGTCTTGTCCCTGTGTCGTCAGCAGACTTTGTCTCAAGCACCCAGCACTTGACGGCAGGTGTTGGGTCCATGGCAGGGTCTCTGCCACCAACAAATGGAACACCGACATCTCTCATCAAGATTTTATCAGGCAATCCTCAATTCATCATGGCTCCAAAACAAGGCAGCAACGGCAGCATAAGTAGCAATTCCACTTCCCACCAGGGGAAGCCATTCTTAGGGCCCAGCCCTGGTGTTCGAATCCTAGCCAGTCCTGATGCTGGCAACAACCAGGCGATGATCAGCAGATTGCAGCAACCTCCCAGTGATGGTAAAGGTAAGACTTGATTTAAAGTTTGATATTTGGTTATAGGTCTAAGTACCATATTAGCATGCCAAACACCTTTCTCTTCACATATTCCAGACAGGCGGCTTGTATTTGCATAGTCTTGATGCATATTGCTCTTTTCGTCTTATTTAGCAACTCTGCATCTCATGTCTAGCCAATAAAGTTTATATTTGGTTTATCTTTGTGGTATGTCAATCATGTGATTGAGAGGGTTGAAAACAATGGTGATGTTTTTTTAGTTGACGGTGTCTCAAGTTTGGCATTATTTGGAATCTAAACATAGTGAAAAATAGCTCCTGCCAACTTTGTTTTACAAATTGGTCTACATCGCTCTGCTATCGCATGACCGTAAAGCATTTGACATTATCCATAAATGTGTTTTAGGAAATATGGAAAAGCAAGAAAAAAAAAAAGAAAATATTGTTTAGATCAGTTGGGTAACATTGTCTTGGAATTCTTAATGGAGTTACGTAGATATGATGATACTGTGTGAAAAAGCCATTTAAAAAAAAGAAGGTCTGTGTTTTTGGCTTATGATCCCAGGAAACCATTGAAAATCTCTCAGTTTCAGTCTCTGTTATATGTTGTGTTTCTTGGAATTCCCAGGATTTAACGAAGATTCCAGGTTTTCTTTGTGACATGCCTACATTTTCGTACTCTAAGGTTTGGCAAGCCTCCATAGTTCAAGCATGGAAAGGCATATTTCGTAGCAGGTAGAAAATAAACAAATTGAAATGACTCTTAGGAGTATCTTGAAGTTTGATTTGATTTAATGAATGTACCTGCAAAACAGCAAACAGATAGATAAATGGAAAACGGCCCTCTAATTGTCTCTGAAAGAAGGATACTTTTTTTGTTAGTGGTCAGCTTTTATGAATTGGATGATGATGGTTATTGGCTGCATTTGAATTTGATGCCTAGTAATCGTGTCTTTGTTGATTAGTTTTATTGTAGAAGTGTGCAGATTTAAAAGCCAAGGAAAATAGAATTATTATACATTTGATTATTTATAGCAGTTTGAGAAACATCTTTTTGTGCTAATAAGGCATGTTGGTTGAAAGTTGTTAAAATCTGTGGATAGCACTATTAGTGACAAGATTTCAGCAGTTTTTATAGACTGATGATTAAAAATACCATAAGGACAGTTAATTTTTTGTCTCACTAATTATAAGCTTACTATTACTAATTTTAACAGTATGTCAATTAAGGTTTCTGAACCCTGTGATTCAGTTAAGGTTTCTGAACCCTGTGATAATCACTTGCCTGCCCTTGATCCCTCATTCATATGGTTTATTCATCTGTAGGGCTGTAAAGACTGTTAAGAGCGACTTTGTGTTGAGTTTTTTGTTGCTTGTTTTGTTTTGTTTGAGTTTGTTTTTGTTTTGGGTCCATGTTTGTATTTGGTACTGCCACGGGACTTGTCTTTTTACAATTATTTTTCCAATATATATGTACAAAGATTAGCACAGGTAGAGATATTTTTATTGATACGTTTGACATATCCATTTTAAATTTTTAAGTTGCTTTTCATATTCTGACAGATGCTATAGGATACCGCAATCCATTTCTCCTGTTTTCCTTTCATCAACCTTTGGAACCTGTCACCAATACCTTGAATTTTCCCAACGCGATGTTTTTTTGTTTGTTTTGTTTGGGGTTTTTTTCAGCGGGGCGATAGGGCCTGTGTGATGTATCCCACAAATGGAAACCATTGTAGATATTCAGGTTTTGAAGGGAACTTTTGTTATATCCCTTGGCAAGAAATATTTGTTAATTTATTAGTTGCGTCTTTATTGCTGGTGATAGAGAATTGTTGGATCATATGTCTGCTTTAGGCTTTTAATTTAAAGATTAAGAATTGTTGACTTGTCATTGCTGCTTTGTAGTAGTAAGTAAGTAATAATCAATTTATATAGCGCACAAATCCACAAAGGTGCTCTAAGGCGCTTACAGCATAAACATAAACATACATGTAATTGAAAATGAATATAAATATACACAACTATAAAACTAAAAATTATAAATA
>JARFNW010141066.1:0-10358 GCA_031763155.1 Dirona albolineata | reverse complement strand
CTCTCTCTCTCTCTCTCTCTCTCTCTCTCTCTCTCTCTCTCTCTCTCTCTCTCTCTCTCTCTATCTCTCTCTCACCCACACCCCCCCCCCCACACACACACACACATACACATACACACTCTCTCTCTCTCACACACACACATACCACCACAACACACAGCACATAACACACACGCTCATTGACACACTCACACATACATAAAAATAATGCTCAGCTTTTTTCCCTTCTATAATTTACTTTGTTTTTATGACCAAAAGAAAAAAAAACCCCTAAACAAATGAGATGAGAACAAGCTATCATTACGGTCTTGATTCATCCATTCCTTTATTCGATCATTCACTCATTCATTCATTCACCCATCCACTCATCCATTCATTCATTCATTCATTCCTCCCTTTATCATTCCCTTTATTCGTGCGTTCATCCGTTTAATCATTAATCAATTCATTCGTTCAGTCATTAATTCATTCAATTATAAATTAATTCACAATTTAGTTATTCGTTCGTTCAGAATTTAATTCAGTCTTCGTTTCTATTCATCACCAACAATCAAACCTTTCTTATGGAGGCAAACCATAGTTGATTTAACGCTACCTTACTATAACTATAACTATAATGTAAACGATAATGTTTGAAAAGCCATTAAGGCGGCAGCATAAAAAAGTAAGTCTTGCAAGAGTGTTGTGGCCGATAGTCAGTGCGTATTCCGGCGTTCGTAGCATTTCACTAACTCAACTCTCTAGATAAAACGCTGGTCAATAGCTCAAAACCGTTGGATGGGTTTTCCATTTCCCCGAGGTCGTTCTATTGTGAGTATAATGGACCGTGGCCAACAACTTTCTAATGGTGAATAAGGAATCTCATGATTTGTTTTCGGTACTTCCTGAATAGCAAGGTCAAGTTGCTGGGGAAAACCTTCTGACAATCTTGTCCTATACACACTTTTCGTATTTCAACATGCCACATGGTGAAATCTTCCATTCGTATATTATCTTTAATAAGCATTTTACAACTTTTAGGTCCCTTATTTACCATATTTTAGGACACTGTTTTTAACCCTATATGAAATGTTGAAGACGTATACATGCAAATAATTCAAAGAGGCTGAAAATTTACTTTTTTAAAATGTTTAATTTTGAAATAAGAAAGCACAGTGAGAGTCTGCAATTTTCAACCAATCTACTTCACTGGAAAACAAAATGTAAATTATTTCTTAAGATTTAAAAGTTGAGCAGAAAACCAAATTTTTTTCTTCTTTAAATCGAAATATGAACAAGGATGGTAAAGTTTTACCTGCACCCATTCATAGGCCCCAACATGACCATATTTGGAAGCATCCCACAGAGCAAATATGATGGTTCTTCTTGGCCTCCATCCTGTAAAGAAATATTTAAAAAATAAGAAATTGGTGACATGCGCCAATGGTGGACAAGGAAGAGTACTGCATTAGAATATATTATTTAAGTCAGACTCGAATATCCATTTTCAGTTCCATATAATGTACAGAGAATTTGAAAAAATAACTTAAACAACTCTTTGTAGAATAACTTTAAAAAAAATTATATCCCACCTGTGTTGACTTGAGCTGAAAATGTGCGAGCCAAATCCATAAGCACTGCAAAACTTGTTCCTGCATCAACAGCACCATAGCCCCACGCATCAATGTGGGCACCAATGATGACATAATGGTCTGAAAAATTAATAAATAAATGTTGTTGTTTATCGAGTCCCCTTTACACCACAGAAAGCAGTGTAGGGGCCAGCCATATGTCAACTTATGAAAGGTGTAGACGACAAATGGTTAGTTATCCAAATGACAACGAGGACTAACACCACTTAACACCTTACACATGGCTAGAAAGACTCTACATCAGAAATTACAGACGAGCAGGTGATGAGCCCACTGTGAAATAAATAAATAAGTGTACAAATTTACTGTGATCATGATAATGCGATTTTTTAAAAAAAGGGACTTGTCCTGATGTAAAATTGCATGCTGCATCCATTGATAATGTCTAACATTAACTCAAGTTATTTTTAAAACAGCTAAAATGCTTACATCTTTAATTTTCAGTTTTCGCTTGCAAACTTGCCTTTCCCTTGAAAAACATACACTTAACTTATGTAACATCGATATAAGGATGACAACATGCACAGCACACCAGGGTCGATGACACTCATTATAATCATAATTTTTGGTTTGATTGTTAGAAGAAGGTCAATCAGTCCAGGAGATTGCTAGTCACTGACCACTGGTCATGTGCTGACCCAAGGTTCAAAGGTCATAATGACGTTAGATATGTATTTCTAGAACACTGATGATGGTCAAGATGATACAAATGATTATTTCAGATTTGTTTATATCTACTTGCTGTAGACAATATGTGCTATTGTCATCTAAAACCCTTTTACAGCTATCCAACTAATATGGTCAAGACGATACAAATTATTATTTTTGATTTGTTTATATCTACTTGCTGTAGATAACATGCGCTATTGTCATTCAAAACCCTTTAACAGCTATCTAATTAACAAAACAATTGTATCATCTTTTAATCAACAGGGCTGCCTGTTCCTGATAAAATGTTCTTACAATTTCTTTAAAATTGTTTGTTGTTGCTATTATCACTTTCAAATATGGCAAATGTTTGTTATAAACCCCCCAAAAATATTTGTGCAATGCATTTTACCATCTTTTTGGTAATTTTGTTTTGCAAGGTTCATTTTTTCCCCATCTGTTTGTAAAAGTGTTATGCCCGTTATTTCCTACAAAGTGATAATATATTCTTCAACAATGCCAAAATCTTTCCAAAATATCATTCTACATGGATGTTCCAACAAACAGAAACACAGAGACCAACAATAAAATTGCTCATATGTTCAATATAGATAACACGATTCAAAGGCATTGGATATTTAGAGAAAAAAAATAAGACTAAACAGATAATGCTTTACCTTTCTCATATTTTCCATTGATGACAGCGATAATGTTGTGGATATCTCGTAAGCTGTAACTGTTGCTGACGTTGAGCTCAACTTTACTAAAAGATTAGAAAGGAAACATACTCACTGTACAATAAACAAAAGGAGACATTTTCCAAGGAATGTGGAGAGGAGATATTATTATAAAAGAAACAGAAGTAGGGAATGAGAATTTCACAGCAGCAAAATTCATTACCTTCAAAATCTTAAAACGTCTGAACAAGGATTCTGATTAGTAAATGAGAGGAATAAAGGCTTAAACAAGACAAACAACTCCTTCAAAGTAGGTGGAAATCTACAATTATTAATTTGTGATCAACATTAAACTTCATTAGAAATGCTTTATTAAGTGGAGTCAAAAGACAGAATTAAAAAGAGCAAAAATGCTTTTCTAATATTCATTAATTGATATTAAAGAGACCATCAAAGCAATAATACTTCAATAAACACAATTTGAACATCTTTGCTTTAAGCAAAGATATTATCACAGGCTTTAAAAATGTCAAATGAAAACAAACCCAAATATCACACTTTAGATGATGAGGTTAATCTTTATATCATTGTCCAATAAGGAGTCACTCTAACAACTACAGTGAAAACACATATATTCAAATATAAAATATAAACCAAATACTTTAAAAACTTACTAATTTAACCAAGGCGCGTTGTAGCCTGGTCCTGTGTTGTAATCAACATCCAGAGACCCATGCCACTCAGGTGGAGAGCTTGAACCACCAAGATGGCTGCAGGGCAGATATAGAAGGGAAAAAATAATCACAAGCGTTAAATAGCAGTGTTAAATTACCTACATTCATCAAAAGGTGGTCTATATATAACGCACGAGCAAGTGTCCATCCTGGTAGGGTCAAACCAGACAAACTTGCAACATATACTTGATATCATATTTGTTATAAAAATACTCAGGGGTTTTTAAACAATAGGAATGGAAACTTCAAACTTAAGAAGTGGACAAAGTGACTGTTTGCCACCCCCCTAGGGTTAAAAAAAAGCAACCTAGTAATAATTGTCTTTAACACATGGGACTGAAGGAGGAAACGGAGGATGAGGAGGAGAAAGTGGAGGAAGAGATGGAGGAGGGATGTATAACTGTACCTGAAAAGAACAGTGGCGTCATTGTAGGATACAGGGTACACTGGAATCATGGGTCTGCTACCAGAGGCACTATTCTCCCTTGGCACACCAGCTGACAAATAAAAGAACATGCAGTTTTCTTAGCTTCATCTCAAATTGTATATCATTTCATTGCAGAAATTCAAAATCAATTTTAAAAAAATCAATTATATCATATTATATCTCAAGTTTAGCTAAGGAATCTGTTAGATCAAAAGTGATGAAACATTAATCCCATCCTGACCTAGTTTTTAAATACAAAGATAACAAATCAGAAACAATTGAAAAGTATTCTTGTATCAAAAATGATTGTCTTTGATAATATATAAGGGATTTTCTAAAATGCAATGTTATCAAAAGAAAGCAAAAGCAATAAAGAGATATTCTATTCTAAAACAACTAATTTGCTGGTTCAAGTGCCATTCATCGTGAAATAAGTAGACAATTACATCAAGTATTACAATTTTTTAGTATCATACCTATATTATTTGCAAACAATAAAGTGACTAAAGTAACTTGGATAGAGTTATCATGGATACTTACAAAACGCTGGGTAGTCAGGAGTACTGGGATCCCCAGTCAGCCAATAACGGACCTGATCGCTGGGAACTTGATCCCCTTGCAGCCACCAAGTACCAGTCACATTGTCCAAGCCGTTACAGTATTCCATTGGATCTGGGTACAGAATCACACCAATGGCACCATGCTCTTCAGCCAGCTTGATCTACATAACATCACCAAGGCAAAAACGTTCAGAAAATGTTATTTTTAAATACAGCATTTATTTGTGGAAGGATGAGACATAGGATAAATTATCACGGTACTGCATTAAAGGGAGTGCAATGCTTAATATAATAATAGGCTGTCCCTGAGTCTAGATTGTTGATAGTTTTGTATATTATATGAAGAAAAGTCTAAAATTGTGCAACTGAGTTCTGCATTTTTCAATTTCATAATAGATCATTTTGAAAAAATGTTTTCTCCTATAAAAAAAATAAAAAAATTAAAGAGTAACTTGAGTTTTATGCCGATTAACCAACATAGATTGACTGTAAACAAATATATAGATCTATATAAAAAGAAATTGTGCTTTTGCAATCAGTTCAATTAGACAAAAACTAGTCAAGTTGTATTTTGAAAATAAAAAACCAAAATTGGCTGTTGATTCTCACACTCCAGAAAGAGAATGTAAGACGTCTGTGTTACACCATAGTTGAAATGGGCTGTCTACCAAGGAATCTACTGTGTTATTGAAATCAGCATCATTTCAGCTGCCTATATTTTTTGTAAAATTTTGAATTATATTTCACAAGATTTAACCTAGCTTCATAATTCTTTCAGGGAAAGTATAATAGATACTAATATAGATTTATATCTATATATTTTCATTTCAGCATTTGAAAGCTAGGTTTACAATTTATCTAGAGTCTGTTTTCTGCTTTGGCTTGTTTAAAGGATAGGAAAAAATATATACATGATCAAATCTTTATATTTGCTTTCCTTCTTTACATAACATAACTACCTTACAAAACATAAATACCTTATTGCTGGAATGTATCTTGCCATAACGAATGAGGTGGATATTGCCAGACAACGTGACTCCCGATTCTCTCAACCACTTATAGTCTTCTCTGAGGCCAAAATTGCAGTACACAAGATCTCCCTTTGAGAAATAAAAATTTAAAAAAAAAAAATATTTGAGAACGTTTTGTTTTTTTGGATTGTCCAAAATTGATAATTATATCTTCACCTGTAAATAATTCATCATCGCTAAAGAGGCCATGTTTCTATAGGTGGATAGCAATAACAAAATTTAAGCAGCACTGATGGGTGTGTTTCTAATGACAAGTAGTACAGGCATTCTGATGTCTTGGGACGGTTACCGGCTTGCCTTAATTGCCGATATATTATAGTTTTCAACTCTGTTCAGTAACACACAGTTGTTTGGGCACTATGCATGAGCTCATTTCATCTTTATTTTTGGTATCTAGGATTGGGTATGAACGCTATATGACCTGTGGCTTGTGATTTGGCCATGGCCAGGCATGGGGATAACTCCACACTACAAGGCATGGCAATAGGGGACTTGATCACAGATATTATCAAACAACGCTTTAAAATTGTAAAAAATTCCAAAGTGAACCGAAATGAACAACTTAGTTCAAATCATTGAGTTAAAACAAGCAAGAAAAGTATTTAGACAAAAACTCTCACTGGCATTCACACCAACTATATTACAACAATACTAAACGTTCTCTTACCTGCACATTTCCTGACTCAGAGTAGGCATTGAATGGAGTAATGTCTGGATGGATGTTGGAGTTGTTGGTGTATGTCGCAAACACAAGGGTGTTGTTATGACCAGTTCGAATGGCAACATGATTCTCATCCTGACTGTAAGAATAAATCAAAACATAATAAATCTATTCTAAAAGGTGTAAAAATCCTTCAACAATATGATCAAACCCATTAATATGTCAGATATCTATGTACACAATTGCCACAAAAAAAAGCTGATACAAATCCTTTTTACACACAACACAATATATACTTCTTCCACTGGAACTCTGTTACACAATTTGCTGCCTCAACAATGTCAATAAGATGACATAGGGAGAATAAACATCAAGTTTCTTGCCACCAGTTCCCCATGAAATAGAAGCCGTCAGTTTGGCATCTAAAGTACAAAAGAGCTGCTGCTCTCTGAAGCTGGTTGACATGGTTTAGGCAGGGGTAATAGTACAGCTTCATATATGTAGAAAGGTGAACATATGAAGAGGATGTTTCAGGTTTCCCCTTTTCCAGCAATGAAGATAATATAATCAATGAACAAAGGACTCATTTCACCTGGCCCCAATGGAAAATATCATTGACAAACTTCTTACTTGACAAAACTTTCAAGTTAAACTGAAAAAATCAAACAACAAACTTTTAAAGATTGATGAAGTAACTTACGCTACATAATCTGGATACACCAACTGTACTGTGTAATTTTTGAAAAACACAGAGTCAAAATTGAAGGTCTTCCACCATTCTCGAACATACATGAGGAACCGAACAGTTCCACCCACACCTGCAAGTCGGATATCTTTCGTCAAAGTTCTGGGGAGATATTGTAAAACAATATTAAAGAAAATGTTAAAGTAAACCTTTATAACAATGTGAATAGCGTTTTATTTTTATAATAATGTTGAGTGACCATTACTCTGTAGTGGAAAACTAATCAAGTCGTATTTTGAAAATAAACGAGAAAACAAAATTGGCTGTTGATTCTCAAACTACGAAAAGAGAATGTAAGATGTCTGTGTTACACCATGGTTGAAATGGTCTGTCTACCAAGGAATCTACTGTGTTATTGAAATCAGCATCATTTCAGCTGCTTATATTTTTTGTAAAATTTTGACTTATGTTTAACAAGATTTAACCTAGCTTCAAAACGCTTTCAGGGAAATATGTTATAATAGATAGCAATATAGCAGATTGTTTAATATAACATCTAGATATTTTTTGTAATGAAACTTACACCACATGCAAATAATTCAAAGACAACAACTTTTTAAAAAAAAGATGAACTAGAGCCAGACTTTCTTCCATCCATTGCACCCATCAAACATGTACACATGTCAAATATCACAATTATATAAGACTACATACTGTAAACTGTCATCAAAGTTGCTGACATGAGTAACCCTCCCTTGCAACTGATCACGAATCTTTGGGTCATAGTCCTGTAAAAAAAAGAAAGAAGGAAAATGACACTAAAGTGTATGCATGTATTCTTATTTATGATAGTGGGATAATGTCACAGTGCAAGTGAGAGACAAGAACAGGAATACAAAAATATTTTTGTCGACCGGGGGAATTGAACCCATGCCTGCCATGGCAACATTGTCTTGCTGTGAACAGAAAACCAGCTCACTACCTCTGAGCCCATCCGCCACCCAAATTCTGATTGATGACAAGCAGATAGTCAGCCCACCTTGTCCAAATCTTTGAATGGCACCTAGAATTGCATATCATTGAATTCATTAATAATGCTGAAGGAAATTTTAACCCATAGCCTCCAAATGTTTTGTTTGACCAGTTCAAGACTAGAGGAATAAATATAAAGGCACTAATAATCAATTGAAGTAAAACAAAATAAAAAAAATAAAGGAAAGTACATTTCCCCAACTCAAGGCCTATTGTTTGACACGGCAACTGAACTCCTCCCATAAGCCACAGTGGATCAATATCTTTGGGTCACTGACCTAAGCTAATTTTGTCTGAGCTCTGTGAAACTCACTTGCCATGGTGAGAAACAAAACAATTATGATGATGCAAACAATAAAATTCATATATTCCCTCTCGAGATACCCAAAATTGAAAAACCAATCACCCCCCCCCCCCACCCCAACCCATCCGACCGTTTTCCTTTGACTTGAGGAATAATGAGATCCTACTTTATGAGCCACTTGGCTAAACCACATTACATTCCTGTCAAGATAATAGCATTACAATTCTAAGTCGTCTCATGAGATCTACATGGCAATTCAAATAAAAGAATAGTCTAGCCCTAGCGCATGGTAGAAGAAAAGAATTGTCTGTCTAGCACAGGCTAGATTCAATTACGTTTTGTTTTTTTCAAAAGGGCTAATTAAATTTCAGGAAGATAAGTACCCGGGGCCAGTGCGGTCTTTATTATTAGTCTCATTATATTTATTATATATAATCAGCAGAGGGTTGTATTTTGCCTTCCTGGAAATGTTGGCGGGTGAGTCACATTGTCGATCCGTGGGCTGGCGTTGCCCTGGTATTTAGTGAATTATAGACATAAGAATAAGAGGTTAATTCCCTACAATGCTCTAGTTAGTTATACTATCGTGATTAAAGCATTTGTGACATTGAATCAGTCATGAGCTCAAGTCCAGATCAGTCCAGAGCTCAATATAATCCAAAGCCCTCGGGACAAGAGCTTAAATATCTACATCTCTCCTTATTTGACCGATGGACGACTTTTCATTGTTCCATAAAGTTATCAATTGATGCCCTTCACGTTTTCATCTTGAATTCAATTCTTGGAAGTGAAAGAGAACGGACAGCTTCTCAAAATTTGAACGAATGAATGGGGAGCTGGCACTGATGATAAAAAGCTGACGATTTTATGGCGCTGCGATGCATACATTTACTAGCTAATCATTTTTTAAGCTCCAAATTCGAAACCTCACAAAACAAACAAAAACAAAAACCTAACAATTCTTTGAAAAGTTAAAACTCATAAACGGGCAAATAAGAGAGCTTTGACTTTGACAATTTTCTAGATCATTTTATAAAAAGAAATCCAATTTCGATAAAAATCCGAAAGAAAACGAATTCGAAATGATTTTGAACACTATTGTCATTTTCAAAAAAACCAAAACTTAAACAAAACAAAACAACCCATAAAAAACAACAACATTAAAAAAATCAATATCATCGACACTGGAATATTACAAAAATTCCTAGTACTCTGTGACACAAAACAACGGGACCCAACACAAGTTTAATTCTTTAAATATGCTATATTTTTGTTTTGTTTTTGCTTTAACTGCCATGAAATTGGCATACAAACCAGCCATGTTTCAATGTCATTAGGATGGCATAAAAGTTATTGATAAAGAGAACTATATTATGTAAAAATCCGTTAAATGTTTTTGCTGCTTTTAACTTTTTGGCTCTGAATTAATCAATATTTGTGTCAACAAAAATACAGGCTTTTCGCTGGTTTTTTAAATGGAGTTTTGTCCCAATTTCATGTTTTATTGTCAGCATTGAATCCATATCAAGAGGAACTATCTCTCAGATCTATGGCAACTTAGTAACTCGCCTTGGTCAGAAGGAACTATGAATAAATCAGAATTGACGCATTATTACTCTGATCAATTCATGTATCCCTGTGTGTTGGAGACAGAGCAGTTATACGGACCATACTGTGATGTAATTTCTTATTCTGCAAAGCAATACACTGTTCCCTCTAAGATTCTCTTTGACCCTGTATGTAAGAAATGACTGTCAAATTCTAGAAATTAAAGGGTATGTGTTGAAATGATGAGACAACTTTTATAATGAAAACACACTGAAAACATTAGCAAGTGTCAACATAAAAAAATAACGACAAACACACACAAGCTCCTTACAGATACACACAAAGATAAACACACACACACACACACACACACACACACACACACACACACACACACACACACACACACACACACACACA
>JARFNW010141044.1:0-10359 GCA_031763155.1 Dirona albolineata | reverse complement strand
TTTTCGTTTCATTTTTAAAAACCGTTGTCAACATAAAAGGAAGAGAAGAATATAACTGAGGTTTTTTTTCTAGCTGTTCAGATAGAATCTCTGCCTGTGCCCCCAATCCATGACTTTGGTAACTGCATTCTTCGTTCATGACTGCACACTTTGTTTATTTAACCGAGTCTTGATCGGTGGTGTAATTAATTTTGCAAAGTGATACGGGCATTATTTATTTATTGTTACAATGTCGCAATGTTTGTCTAGTCTTTTGTTGTTTGTCTGATGCGCACAGTGTAATGTGTAGCTAGCTACCAATTTTTTTTATCCGGCTTACAATGCAGTATAGTCTGCATGGCGCTGAACAATCGTCGGTGGCCAAGTGATTAGGGTGCTGACTTCTAGATCGTGTGATCCTGGTGTTAGAATACTGTCTGGGAAAAAAGCTCTTAACACATTTTGTTCTAACTCGACTTTGATGCGAATGAGTACCCAGTTACAGGCAGAGTAAGATATTGTAAGGTATATTATTGGCATGACGAGGCTTAACAGTTTTATTACTGTATGTTCTGTATTGTAATCGAGAAGGACATTGAATGCCACGGCCTGCTTTTTGTTTGGAAGGGTGGGGGGGGGGGGAGGGATGCATGATGTAAAGAGGATGTGAGCCTGTATTCAAAGCAAGGGGCATACAGACTATAAACCCATCTTTATAATATTTAAAAAAATAATAATTTTATGATGATTCTGCAGAATCGACAATAATTGATGATCTTAGTGGCACACCTTTCATACCACATTCTGTCCCTAAAACACACATTAAGATGGAGGCAACGCCTTGATATTGTAATATGACTACGCACGTTATTTTGTGGTTGATTTTTGGTGGCCACTTATTGTCGCCTATGCAATGCACGGGGCAGAATGTCGTTTCTGCGTATTCCTTATTCCGTGGTATGTAGTGGAGCTGGTGGAGCAGTGGTTAAGCCACTCGCCTTTAGTTCGAGAGGTTGCGGGTTCAAATCCCGGTGGAAGCGCTGGGGTTTTTTTCTCAAGGCCTTGATCCCACATTGCAGCGCTGCACTGCGGCTCACGCCCGGGTTATTCCGGTCTACCCTCGGAATAGACCATAAAGTCAACCCCCCCCCCCCCTGGGATGAATAAAGGGAAACTATTATTAAACTAAACTATAACTATTCAATTATACTCACCTTTTAATGACTGGGTTCTAGAATCACAATGCAGTCCACTCCCTCTTAATGGCAACACGTCCGAATTCGAGATTTTTCTTGTTGTGACTGTCTCAAAGGTTCGATTAAGCAGAATTGATTGAATTGATCTTACAAGTCTAGGGGAGGGAGCACCAGGCTGGGGGAGAACACACAATAATAATATCGTTGATTTTGTACTGGGACGACTGGCTTACAACCAATGGGAACTCAGAATTTAACTTTCGTCTTCGATAGGACAAGCTAAGCAGCGCAGAGTATCTTACCTGAGGACAAAAACGCAAATGAGTCAATACTTGTCATTATAAATAATAATAATCATCCCACGGGGAAATTTGTCTTTAGGGTCTATTCCGAGGGTAGACCGGAATAACCCAGGCGTGAGCCGCAGAGCAGCGCCGCAATATGGGATCAAGGTCTTGACAGAAAAACCAGTGCTTCCACCGGGGTTTGAACCTGCGACCTCTCGAACCAACGGCGAGTGTCTTAGTCACTGCACCACCGGCATTGTTTTCGGTAATTCCCGAATAGCGAGGTCAAGTTGCTGGGGAAACCCTCTAACAAACCTGTCCTATTAACAGACCACACGCAAACTGTTAGCACATTTTGGCACAATCTTATTACACGTCATCCAACATTGAATTATACTCAGAATGTGACCTAAACATAGGGAGTCAGTGCGTGCCAAAATGTCTTATCAGTTTGTGCATACGGCCACAATAAGTTCAGAACGTTTTTTGGAGTTATTAATTATTCGATCAATGAGTTATGTGTCGTCGATTTTCTCGAATTCTCTCCCCTTACAACTCAACGCAAAACAAAGAATACAATTGACAATAGATGCTGTGAAAAGCAGGCCAAGGAGTGTGTTGTTCACTTTTATCAACAAGCAAAGACAGCTGTCATTTTTTTTAGAATAACAGAGTATGGGTGGTCAATGGTGACCTCTGCCTAATAACAAAGTTCAATGACCTTATTATAATTTCTCCATTTAAAAATAAGAACACGAGCGGCATCTTTTCAGTTCTAAAATCAATGAAAATTTCTGTGGTTTTGTTTCAGTTTAAAAGTAAGGAATGTTTCCGCACCAATCAGCAAACCAAGCATCATAATAGCTCTGAAATTATTTAATGGTAGTAGTAGTAGTAGTAGTAGTAGTAGTAGTAGTAGTAGTAGTAGTAGTGGTGGTGGTGGTAGTAGTAGTAGTAGTAGTAGTAGTAGTAGTAGTAGTAGTAGTAGTAGTAGTAGTAGTAGTCGTAATAGTAGTCATAGAAGCGGTATGTGTTGGGTTTTTTTCGGTGCTTTTACACGGAAGACTGCACATGTTTGGGAAACAGTCTCAAAATATTAAAAGCAATCAATGAAAGAAACCACCGTTTGTCACAAGGAGTCTGAAATAATGTAAGCTTACGCATTCAACAGGTTGGTGCTGCGTGTTGCTTATTTGTCTGTTTTGTTTTGTCTCCTAGTGGGTTTTTATTATTCAAAGTTATGTGTTACTTTGCTCGAAGTTCGACTGAGCGGTTTGTCTCATAACACGGTGTGACGGTTCTGCGTGCGTTTGTGTGTGTGATTTTGTGTATATTATGTGTGTGACTCTGTGCGATTTGTGTGTGTGTATTATGTGTGTGTTGCTATTTTACAGTGACAGCCAAGTGGCGAAGTGGTGGAAACTGGAAACCCCTGACACAGGAAGACGATCGAGGCAGCCTCTGTTTGACTGCTGACACCGAAAGAGGTCAGGGCTGTTACTGTTATGGCGGTCCTGCATTGACAGCAGAATGGGATTGTCTCTTGTCACCTGTTTTTATTATCCTTGATTGGTGAAACGAAAGTGATTTATTACGTTATAGGTTTTATGTTAAAGTCTTTATTATTTCTAAAGGATCAAGTCGGATTTGTTTCACGAACGGTAAGTTCAGCTACACTATTTTTAACGTGTGTTTTCGTGTATCGATTTTTCTCCCCGAGATCATTGAGGAAAACAGCCACCTCCCACATAGACCGAATACTGTCTAAAGAGAAGTCGAAGATGATTCGATTGAGAATCACTCTGATTAGTGGGCGTGGCGCATGATGTGTTCATTTTTAATCAGTGGGTAATGTATATTATAATGCAGTTTTGATTTGTAGAGATTTTGGCTAGACGCCGAGGGGGTCTTACTTATTAGGTTAGGTTTGTGCAAAATCGATCTGATTTATGTTGTTTTTTTATCGTGTTCTCGTCAAGGCGCTTTCACACCCATCACAAACCTAAGACTAAGACTAAGATCTTGAATCTGGCTTCCTGATATAATAGGAGATTTTCGAAATGACTAACGTCTATTTTTTTCTTCTTTATAGTCTTATACTTATTTTTAGATGACAAGTCTACACTGCAGTGCAGGTCGAAGTCTAAGTGGTCTTTTTGAAAATTTGGGGAAAGTGTAGTGTGTGTAAGTGGGCTAATTCTCTGTCTAACAAGTTGCCGAGAAGCCGGTCTCTCGTCTCTACACTTAGTAGACTTAGGTATCTATCTAGAGATAGCTAGCTAGTACTAACACACACTATCTACCTATCCCAACTGATAATAACAATTATGAAAGTCAAGGATCTAGTTGGGATGCAAGCCTGGCTAATAATCTAGAATTTATATAATATATTATAATGAATGAATACAGACACACACACACACACACACATGATATTTTACATGATGAGTTATAAGTTATATTAATAATAATATAATAAGGATACAACCGTTAACAAAACAACAAGATTAATCAGTGAATAACAAGGATTTAGAATTTTTGAAGGCTGCGGTCATTCGGACTATTGTCCAAATAACCTATACCCAGTATTCAGACTTTCAACCCAATATTATTATAATAAGTAACAATCATTGATTAGATTATATTGCAGATTTTGAATATGTGGCCGCATTACCAAACCAAAATTTGGGAATTCGGTTAGGGGTAAAAAAAGACCCAGCTAGTAAGAAACCTTGTGCAACATTGTCCAAATAACTGGATTCAGTTATTCAGACTATAGTGAGAATAACCACTGCGTTTTTTTAAATGTAAGTGAGCTTGAATGCTGTGAATAACCCATGTTTTTTATAACTAGTCAAGATAGGTTTTGACCGATATGAAATTCTGGACGGGGAAGCGGAAAATGAAGCAAATTTGCCTAGAGCATGGTTTTGATTTCATAGGATTGATTTTGTTATTTTGGTGCTAAGGTACAATTATTGCTATCCATGTTGATTAATAAAAAGAATTGGGCTATATAAGATTTTAAAACGAAATACCCTAAAATGTTCTCTGTTTCTTTGCATGCAGACCACTTTTATGATTATTGAAGTGTACCATTCACTTAGTAAGAGAAACACCTTGAACATGGCTTTTAAAAAAAACAAACTCAAGATGAGTCAATATTTCTAAATTTCATCCTGTCCTGTTAAAATGTGTTGTTCTTTTTAATAATTTGTAATTCAGAGAGTAATTATTGACTCACACGTCCAAAAAGAACTGTCATCTTAATGGTTCCTTCGCTAAAGATGAGGCACACAGTGAATACTATTTCAACACAAAAAGACAAAAAGCTCGTTGGAAATGACTGATACTGATAGAAGGGGACCTTCTGGCATCATGTACAATGATTTTAAGTTCCTCATAAAAGCTTTGTAATTGAATTAGCTTCCATCGCAATCTCTTGAGTGGCATGTCTCCACAAACCTTACTCTTGCTCGAGACAGTTTTCTCACCCGAGACAATATTAATTCATTTGATTTCTATGATTTTGGGGGTGAATATTGGCAAATATATATTACATATTCGATTTTATTACAGCAACATTAACTTTTGGTAAACTGACTGTCAATAATATGAAAGATCAAAGGTGGGGATATTGCTTTTAATACTGCACTGAACTGAATGACAGAAACGTTGTGAAGGTCTCAGTTCTATTTCAGATCTTCCACTCAGGTCTACAGGGGTTGTGGTTTTAGTGGTCATTTGTTTGACTTTGTTGTGTTTATTATGATTATATGTTGCCTCATGATTTTTTACTTCTCTGTTGTCTTTGATGATTTTCTGACTATTAATACATACATTTCATGCTAATCGAGCAGGTTGGTTTTATACCTATATATTTCAAAAATGTGCAAAAGAGACTCTTATTTATGCAAGAGGACCAGTCTTCTTAAAACCTGTTGCAGGGCTGCTGTCTTTAAAATGTTGAAAAGGTGCTTTTATTTAAAGACTTTGGAGAACTTTTCGTAACTTTTAAAGTGCATTTTAGTGCATTATTTATATAGATGGAAAGAAGCATATATATATATTATGTTGCGGAATATCAATGAAAGGTGACTTGCTGACCAATTGCCCGTATCAGTGTGTAATATGACTGTGTTATAATATAAAAAGAAAGTCAATCAATTTTCTGAATTATAGATTTTGAGAAGTATCTATATAGGATTGTTATTCACTATTCATTCTTAACTTTTTGGTTTTATCACTATCCTCACTGATATAATAACGGAAAAATAATACTTCTTGAAGTTTGATGGCTGGATATAGTTTATTTTTAGATACAAGAATGTTTCGATTCAATTTGGAATTCAAGGGCTGTTTTTATCAGCAATGATTTTATTTGTTATATCATAAAAGTGTATTCAATTTGTATCTCTTGTTTTTATTCAGCAATTAAAATTGGGATGGAAATTAGAAGAGAAGATAAATATTACAAGTTGTTAATCATTGATCATCATTGATCATGCATAAAAGTAATAAAAAATATATTGGATTCTGTTCTGAGCCAGTCTTCGTGTGCCTCAGAGAAGAAAGCAAGAAGGTGCACAGGTCATCCACAACTATAACAAATACCGGAGCACCACAGGGAACAGTGTCAGCACTGGTGCTGTTCACTATTATACAAACGACTGTCAAAGTAATTCCGATAACCTCATGATAATTTAATGTGCTGATGACAATGCCATCGAGTCTCATATTACCAACAACAGCGAGCTCAATAAATATAAAACTGAAATCAATAACTTCATACTTTGGTGCTCACAACATCACATACAACATAACGTAAACAAATCCAAGGAACTGATTTTCGACTTCAAAGCGAACGGTGAACAACACGAACCAATGAATATAAACGGCGAGAATGTCGAATTAGTCGAAAAATATAAATATCTTGGAATAACAATCGAACACATGCTTGAATTGAAACCGCGAGTCAGCAAAATACTTAGGGAAATAATCAGAAGACTCCATTTCCTGAGGCAATTACATGTGATGAACCTGGACAAGAAATTGCTCTCATTCTTTTTTGACCCTATGATTTTAAGTGTCTTGATTTTTAGCATTACAGTTTGAGGTGGGAGTGCGAAGGAAAGTGAAAAGGCGAAAATTAATAGATGTTCTAAAAACAACCGCTTCAAAGATGATTGGCACCGTTCCGTACATGTTTGATGATATATACTACAAAATGTCAAATCAAAAAATTAATAAAATAATGAGGGACGAAACCCACGCATTGAATAACCAGCTAAAGTACAGCGAAAGAAGTGGCAGACTACTTAGATTGAAGGCCACCAAACATAGGTACTACACTTCGTTCATGACATCTGCTGTCAGAAACTCCAAACTGATATTATATCTGTAAATTTGTAAAAAGGCAACAATATTCTGTCTATATAATATAACTACCCTTTAAAAAAAATAATTTGAATAAGCGCTCAGGTAGATCCACTGTGTATGCATGTATGTGTGCGTGCGTGCATGTGTGTGTGTGTGTGTGTGTGTGTGCGTGCGTGTCATTTAATTGTGTATGCGTATGTGCGAGACAGTGTGTGTGTCATATGTTGTTATTTTATGTTTATGCGTGTGTGTGGGTGTGTGTGTGTGTGTGTGTCATATTCGTTTGTATAATATATAGAGCTGTTGGTCTACACAATGTCATTTCCTTATTTGGATGAATAAAGTTTATCTTATCTTATATGCTGGTAGAGATAGTCGGGAGTGCATTATTTTTGTAAAGTTTTGGTTTGATTGAAGCTTGCATCTTGGTGGCCTCGTCTTGATTGCCTTTCAGGGCCGGGCAAAGGTCTGTTCTCACACCATCTACAAGCATCACTCTTTGTATTTGTTGGATATAATGCAGAGATATAATGTTCATTGCATCTCACAATTTCCCTTTGATTTAGATAGAAGTGTCAGACATTATTTGTCAGCCTCATGTTTGTATTTATAATGTATTTTGACATGGAATTTGTTTTCTTGTGACATTGAAAAGACCAACTTACTTCTTGAAATATAATTGTCTTTTTTCATATGTGTGAGGTCTTGTCAAACGGGGCCCATCCAGATTAAACGTCCATCTGCATTAGAGAAGGAGCTGTTGATTCCAATTGACTCAACAGTTGAAGTAAAAAGTGTTGAGAAAAGTGAAATTCCACTTCAAGTAGAAATTGAATTGGCCTGGGTACTTTTAACAACGAAACAATACACTTGCAGCTCTTGAACTTGATGCGGTTTTTAGTATCCCATTGGTGCAAGTGTTGTCAGGTCTTGTTGTTGTTGTTGTCTCTCTTCTTTCGTGTATGATCCGCTTTAAAACGCTGATGTTTCAGGGATGGTTCAGGGAATTCTAAAAGAGCTACGCCATCTGCATTGTTTCGGCTCAATATTGCTCATCTGTATTTACTTCTTTTATAAAATGATATATTATATTATATAACAATACTTTTGCTTCTGTATTTCGGTTTCTGTGTGGGTGGGTGTGTATGAGTGTTTGGGTGTGTGTTTATGTGCATTGTTTGTGCACCATGCGTGTGTATCATGTATGCGTTTGTTTGTTTGTTTGGGTGTGTGTCTGTGTGTGTATATTATGTGCATATTGAATTGTCAATCGCTTGGCGTTTTTTGTTTGTTTGTGTGTTGTGTTTGTTGTGCGTGTTTGTGTGCGTTCTGAGTGTGTTTGTGTATGAGTGTGTTGGTGATTGTTTGTGTCATATTGTGTTCCTTTTGTCAGTGGTGCTGGCATTTCCAATAAAAGTAAAAGGTCATGTCGTCTATATCACCACCATCATCACTGATGCGGAACGTTTATACCTTTCATGCGTGGTACGCAAACAGAAAGAATAGCTTTTCTGCACACATTGCGACTGACAAGTGTGTTATTATGTTATATTATAATGGCAGCTATCAGTATCGCCATCAGAATGCCATACTTTATTATCATTGTTAGTATTATTATTATTATTATTATTGTTATTAATTTTATTGTGGTTGTAGTTGTTATTATTTTTATTTTTATTATCGACATCGTCGTCATTATCATCATTGTCATCATCATTATTATAATTATAATTATTATTACTATTATTACTATTATTATTATTACTACTATGTATCAGAATGTGTAAACGTGTCAGTCCCTCTCTCCGGTTAGTGTAATGGTTTGTGTATTGCTGATGCACTTAGTGTGCAATTATAATTATATATTCGGGAACATTCTCTGTGCAGAGATCGTCCTCTTCTCTCGGGTCAATATACAGTATATTATGAACTAGTTTCTAGATTGACTCATATTTTCCCGCAATATCTATGGTGGATCTTCACGCTCTCAGATGATCAGCTTTTGCGTCATCTTCATGCTCTCTTCATCTTCATGGGTTCTGAAGTTTCATTTTGGATTATTTTCGCCAACAATTTGACTGCACTATTCGGGATTTACCGAAAAATGGTTGCATTTTTTTTCGTTCCACTTAGATCTCTGTAAAATTCCCCCATTTCCTTTTCACTTCGTCGTCTTATTTTGAAAAATAGTAGATCGCCTTTAGGGTTTCAATTTTTAAGGATTTCCACTATTTTGTATTCATTGTTGTCTTGTCTGTTAGACCCCCCCCCCCCCACACACACACACACACGCACACACATACATTCCCTTTTTGTGTGATATAATATATTATATATACACAAACCTATGGAACCTTATCCTTGACGAGTCGAAGATTCTAACTTGTTACACATTATGTGTTATGCTGACCACGATCAATATTATCATTTGAATGTCAGGGTGTCCTAAAGGCCGCGCCTGTCCATAGGGTCAGCTTGTAGCATGCGTGTGTATTTCTCGAGATGTGTTCTCTGATATAACGCGATGACACAAAACCATTACACACTGAACATCGTTGGAGAAGTGAGATCTACTGTGATTTACTGATTAATATAAATCTATGTTGTTATCACAAGCATTAGCCAGACATTTGTCTGTGGACTGGTCAGCCACACGGGTGAGCTGCTGTGCCGTGCTGTTTGTAAGTTGTGTGGCGTCTGTCGGTGACCGAGCGGTTAGGATGCCGGTCTCGAGATTGTGAAACCCTGGGTTCATATCCTGGCAATGCTAGGTCCAACGTTGAGTCCTTTGGAAAGAGAAGACTCTTCACGAAATTGTTCCTTGCTTGACTCGGGCGCGATTTTAAAAGCGCTTGTCAATAGGATATTTTTTTTAATGTATTGCTAGGATGTTAGCATGATGCGTCTAACACGCTGTTCTACTGTGTGCTTCTCCGGGGGGTCGGGGGGGGGCGGCTGTGGAGCATTTTGAATGACAGCCCGCTGGGGGATAAATGATGTGGAGATACAATACTTGATTGTGTGTATGGGGGTAAAGACCATATATCTATATTTTTCATTTAATGGGCTCACCAGTACGGCGACAATTTTAACTGAAAACAAAACCCCCCAAAAACCAGAAAAAAACAAACTATACGCCGATTAACAAAAGAAATACAATTTCATAGAAAAGAAGAGCCAAATTTAGAAACCATGACAAGCTGTGACAATGATTGTTATCACCGTTTCACTATCACCCAGTGAGTTGTGAACGCTGAACACTTAAATATCTTATTATGTCATATAATAAATCTATATCTATCAATATATTTATCGGTCTATTTAGATATCATATCAATTGGGGTAGGGAGAGGTAGTATGTATGTGTCTCACAGCTCACACCTATATCAAAACGACATCAACTATCGCCTCGCCGGCCATATCAAAGCACTTGTAAATGACACTATCGCCTCGCCGGCCATATCAAAGCACTTGTAAATGACACTATCGCCTCGCCGGCCATATCAAAGCACTTGTAA
>JARFNW010141033.1:0-10359 GCA_031763155.1 Dirona albolineata | reverse complement strand
TGTAGATAGATAGATAGATCGATATATAGATAGATATAGTTAGATAGATAGATAGATAGATAGTATTCTTTCACCTGACTCACATCCGTATCCTTTTCAATGAGAATAATAACACCTAGTCTTTGAATTTTGAAAGTTATATAGCATCATCTCATAACTCTGTAGAGACACAATATTATTATGCCTAGTGATCTACAAATGATGGAGGCACCTGGCAATGCTCTACTTGGAGGTCAACTGAGCAGATATTTTGATATATTATCATGGACGTTATGTAGTAGAACAGTCGCTAGATAATTACACGCTGTTTGGGAAGAGTGAAAAGCGTGCACTTAAGCGTACCGTGTAGTTGTGGGAAGCTACCAAAGTAACTCCTGTAAGGGGGTATTAATTGTATCGGCTACTTAACTCCCCTTGATATTTACTCAACACGCAAATTAATTTCAATGCAGTCACTCGGTGTGCTAGTCACATGCGAGTCTGTTCAAGAGTTTCCCATCTAGGCTGTTGGTGGCCACTATATTTCTCTCTTTCTTTTTTTTTCTTTCTATTTTTTACCCTTTCTTTTTTATAATAATGCGTTGAGGGTGAATTATTTTGCATATGTTGTCCCAGTTTTGTAGCTCTTAGCGGTCAATTATGCATACTTAGCGTGTCAGTTATGCAGCGTGCAATTATACAGCAACTTGTATATGTACATAGTATTATCATTACTTGTCTCTAGAGAGATGTCGCGTATTCAAACAACAGTGTGTCGAGCGTTCTAAGATTAGCAATGGCATCCCCTGATGCCCTACTTGGAGGTCAACTGAGCAGGTATCTTCACCTTGCATAGCTGCGTGTCTTGGATACAAGAGATTGGAAGCACTACGTCTCTTTAACACGTTTATTTATTGCTGTGTCTGTAGTGATGACGCTATTAGTATTAGTAGTAGTTGCGATTCCTTTGCGCCCCATCCATTTTTTACTTGGGACTGTTCCTTAAGTGTCATTTGACAAAGGCCTTTGGTCGAAAGGTTGCTGTTTTGTACTGTCAATCATTGAAATTAACTGACACCCTCTACATTTCCACTCATGACATCACAGCTTCGGCTGTTCGTAGAATGTATCAAAGAATGGTCTTCCGCCTTCCTTGGTCAATTTTTTCCTAGAAATTTGGACATGGCAAGGGGAAATAACTATGAAATATTTTTTAATCAGCCGGTTCAAGGTTCACAGTTCACAGTTCACACTCACACTAGTCAGTCACAGTTCATTATTATCATAATATGCAGCATAGATTTTAAAAGACCACGATCAAAATGCCTCTCTTGGTGAAGCACGTAATGCTAAGTGTTACTGCCATTATTGGTGTAATTGTCGCCTTCGTGTCCTTTCAGTTTTTTATATACCCCCGATTTCACCATGAAACGAAGGCAATTATCTTTCGAATTCAAACTGTGGCGTTCATGCAATTTGGAGTGTCTATATTGAGTTATATTTTGTGGAAGGCACTAAGACCACTTCCAAATCTACTTTCACTTTCATCTCATCATACTGACATTTCTGATGAGACATCGGGCAGAAGATCATTGTGGGGAGATTCAAATGAAACCAGAACTTCGGTCACGAGTAAATGTAAACATTCTGGAGAGATAGATTCAACCTCAAACTCAAACGATTTACTTTGGAAAATATTCCTTAGCCTTTTTATAGTTTTAGCCCATTTAAGCTATTTGACTAATATTTTTGTGTTGAGAGCAGAGCCACACTGGTTGAGCATGGTGACGTATGGATGTCTAGGAGCTGAAATACAATTTGTTGTGGGATTGGGTGTCGTAAAATGTGTATCTATAATAGTAAGGTTGGTGAAAATTTACACAGCTCGAAATAGCAATTCAAAATTAAAGGGACTTTCCAAAAAGACGATTGTGTGTATTACTTTGTGCTACACACTGTGTTCATCACTTTTAGGTCTTTATACTGCTGCACAATTGCCTGTTGTTAATAGGTTTAACATCCCAATTCGTGATTTACATCGAAGCCTTCATAATTTCCGCATTATTCAATTGAGTGACATTCATCTAGGACCCACCGTTGGCAGAAGAAGACTGCAGAAAATTGTTGACATTGTCAACGCAGAGGGTGCAGGTAATTAAATGGATTCTTTTTGACAATTACAGCGAAGGAAAACAATAATTGGGAGGGGTACCATGGTAGGCAACCATGCAGATTTCTTGATGTTCACCTAGCCTGTACTTGAGTTAAATTGTTAATAAAATTTTTTTAGAAAGGGTTCAGGCATTCCTTTCAATTTTGACCCCTTTAAATGGGCCTTCTATAATTAGATTTCATTCAAAGATGATGCTATGAACCATTTGTTTCAAATAGTCTTCAATCTTAGTTGCCTGTTACGGAACTACTGCCAAGACACTTAATTTTTAACCAAATAAAAATGTGATTTTTACCTGCAAATTTGTGACGGACGTGTGCACTCCATTGTGTCCTTTCGTGTATTCTTGTTTATGGTTCAATTGTTGGTCGTTGAAACCCGAAATGTCCTTTGTATTGTTATCGTCACACACGAAGCTGTATTACTACTCATACTTTTTCCCTTTTTACGGATTACCAGCTTCAGGCAGCCCTCCTCATCTTTGCAACTTTATAAAGCATTTTTTTACGTTCTGGAAACCTTTCAAGAGGTTAAAGATAGACTTTAAACAGGAGATTACCTAACAGCATTATATTAGCTAACAGCATTTTTTTTAAAGGCATTTAAAAAAAAAATCTAAATGAAGATGTGCTGTTTCAGTTACTGGTCTGCTATGGATCAGCCTCCTACCTGTGTGATCTCTGTTTGGGCGTAGGCTTCACAACACAGACTCAGTTTCAGTTAACAAACTATCACATTCTGATTGTAATAGTGGAAAAAAGTTTGTTTGAAAATTCCTAAGGCTTCCCAATTCTTAATGGCATTTAATTATCCGATGTAGTGAAGGTATCATGCACTTATCTACTGGGTCTTCAAAGTCTATTTTCACGAGAAAAGTCATGGTCAGTGACATTCTTGCCTTCTTTAACACCATGTCCTCAATGTCTGAGTTTATGCAGATCTCATGAAGCACTTCTTAGTCGTTGAAAATTTTTAAAATTTTTTTTATTGAACTGCGTGTCAGTTAAAACTAAAAAAAATAACTATTTTCGATTAGATGGTAATAAACATTGATTTCAGTATCTAGTGAAATGTAAGGTTGGGTCGAATAAAATTATACACAATATTTGTCATGGTCCTGACGTGCCAATGGGCTGAGGTGAGAATAATCATCAATGGTCCTGATAGGTGTTAAACTGTCCCATTCTTGATAAATATACCACAAAAAACTATCCCTTTTGAGATAGGTTTAACATTTTTTAAAAGTGTTAACAGCCACGGACAGACAAAAACCTGTATCAAAGTAGGTAGAAAATGTTAAGGTTATTTTAAGAGTAGACAAACAGAACAGTAGTAGACTGTCAGATAAATAGAACATGTGTTCAATGGCATCAATGGTAGACCATCAACTGAAACAGCACCAAAGATCTGTTATTAAAAACGTTTTGAAGAAAGAAAATTTATGAGAAATGCACCAAACATTGCAAATTTTTTTAGAATTGATGTGAGAAGACTCTGGAGATGAATAAGAAAAAGATCAATAACTGGTACTCCAGGTCATGAAAAATTATAATAATAGTTGATAATAGAGACAAACTATAATACAGGATTTTTCTTCTCCATTATTTCTCTTCTTGTCATCTTTCAACTTTGATGCTTGTATTCAGTGGAGTCAATTCCATCTGGTTTTTTCTCAAGTCTCATGTGTTTTTCTTTCTTACAGATGTTGTTGTCATAACCGGTGACTTGGTGGATGGTTCAGCTAAAAGATTGAAAGAAGCAGCTCTTCCTCTTAAATCAGTCCGCAGTAAATATGGAACTATGTTCAGCACTGGTGAGTTTTTGAAATAGTCAACCAAATCAAAATAGTCTCTGCCATCTAGTGGGACCTTCCCATTGACATAACAGCAGGTCTTTGCTATTTTAAGCCTAACATACAGTAATGAGACATGAAACCATTATCTGGCTTATATACATCAATATGTTTGTCTCCAGATTACAACTTTACTTTTAATATGTGTGAATAGAAAAGTCAAGCAAAAGTTTAAACTTTCTTATTTAATCTAATATACATACTTGTATACACATTTTCTGAAACTTTGAGCCCTCTTTCAGATTTAAAAATGCATGTTTAAAATATGAGGTGAATTTTTAAATCAAATTACTATTGTAACAACAGTAAGTTCAGAAGTGAAAAAAAAAAAGAAGGAAAGAGAGCTGCCAGAGGCTAAAATTCTGAATAAGAGGTATGCAAAAACGGAGTGAAAATGGTATAGCTCCAAGTGTTAAAAAAGTAACAAAACAAAGAAGTTTTCGGGTTTCCCCATCAGCTTACTAGCTCATAAAGCCCAAGTCGATGATCTCAAGCTGATAGTATTATCAGAGCCGTGTATACTGATGGGTGCCGAGCGGCATACTGAGATACGAAAGCGGGGAGACCAGGGAGGGAGAGTATGGAGGGCGGAGAATGGAAGGTCAGCCCTGAAAAAATGCGGAAGTGTGAGTTGTTATGATGTTAGGGGTGTTTTCAACAAGCTTTGATTTTACATCCACGGAGACATGATGGCCAAGAGGTTTTAGAATTTTCACTTAGTCCATGTGAAAGGAGTGGGTTCAAGTCTGACCTTCAGCATTGCAAATTGCATTGTTCTTATCCTTGAACAAGGTGCTTTTCTTTGATTGCCTAACTCGACCCAGGTTGGCACCATGGCACAACTTCCTATCCAGAGGGTAGTTAATTGTCACTTTGTCCGATTCATGCCAGGATAGGCAGTGACTCTATGTGCTAAATGACCCTGCAGGACTTTCTCTACTTGAGTGAAGACATACAGCTGTATGTGTTTGATCAATTAGAATTGGATATTTTAAATGCTATTTTTATATATTTCTCATCCAATGAAAGGTAACCATGAGTACTACACTGGAGATGTTGATAACTGGTTTAAGCTCCTTCAGTCAATGGGAATCAAGATTCTTCACAATGCTAATGTCAAGGTCCCGCCTAAAGGTCAAGATCAAATTTGCTTGGCAGGTGCAGATGACATTCGGGCTGACAAAATTGGGTAATACTGAAAATTATAAAATTTCTAAATGGGTGATTTTTATAGATGAAGTGATAATGAAATAAATATTCTGTATTCTACCACAAGTCAAGAATTAATAATTATATCTACGAAAATGTAATGAGTCAGAACTGTCTCTCTTTTATAAAAGTAGTTTTGTATTTTGATGGCAGATAGGCTATAACAGGTTCTTCCTCCCCAAAGGTTAGTTTTGTTCTGCCCCACAAATTTCTGTCCTTTTTATAATGAAATGACTTGCGAGTTGGCATCTCCAAGAATTGTGTTGCTATATACGTACATATACCATGGCCCTTTAATCAGAATATATGCAGTCGGCCTGTATAGTTTTTTGTTTTTCCTGTCCGTTCATCGGGATATAGCAAGTTAGATTGGAAACTCTGTCTGTTGGTGGATTGGCAGGGTGACTCTTTGGATTTGGACCATGACATTTGAATCGCCTTTGAATTTGCCATGTCCCTGGCTGGCAGGGCATTTAACAAGTAATCGCAATCTTCTTATATCCACGACTTCTAAGATTAGCATCTGCTTGGAAGCATGATGGGGGGGGGCTTTTGATTGTCCTGTAAAGGGGGATTGATTGGAGGTGACGATGGGATGAAAGTATGCAATAATGTAGGGACAGTCAATATAGTCAATTGTTCTAGACTAGGCATTTAAATTTTTCTCATGCCACAGGAGCCTTTACTAAATACTGAAATATTCATATCTATTTCCATTTTGCCAGGTACGGCAATCATTCCTTCGATCCAGTCAAAGCCGTGGAAGGTTGTGACAGGAAACAGCCCATCGTCCTTCTGGCCCACCAGCCCAAAGCTGCCAAAATGGCTCTTGACTTGGACATAGGCATTGACCTAGTACTTTCAGGTATGAACAGCGTTTTTATTGTGCTAGCAATGCGTGTAAGTCTTGAGTAAATGGAGTATTATTACGTCTACTTTGTTATATAAACCTATCTAGGTGGTGTATAACCTAAATGTATTATAATCAACTAGTAACGGTAGTATTATAGGTAGTGCAAATGTTGAATACATATTTGTGTATTTTGTTTTCTTTTGTGAAGTCATATGCTCTGGATATCATTATCAACAGAGGGTTCTCCATATTTTTATGTGTGACCAATGAATATTTGAGATTATATGCCCAAAGTATATTTGTATACATACTAAGGGTTTTGTCTGTTACAGCCTCTGTTCATATCAGTTATTAATGAGTGTAAAAAGGTCATAATTTATTGATTTAGCTCAGGTGTTTCCTGCATTCAGGTTTTTGCCATAGATATAACCTGATTTTTTCATTTCACTTGGTTTCAGTTATTTTTCAGTTTCTATTTTTTTTAAGGGTTAGCACGGCTGTTACTATCGCATTCTTTACTTCATGAAAAAAAATTCATCTTTTTTATTATTAGATGCTCATTCGCTATAATCGTTCTAATGCGATCTATAATATCTTTAAATGTGATACTTTTATCATGCAAAGATTAATTAATTTGATCCTAATATTAATGTAACTACGATGTTGCAACGATGGCAGTGTCCATGTTCCGCGATCACAGATGTATTATGTATTTAACAGGTACCTAGGCATTTTTTATAAACAATGGCTCACACTCTTCAACATCACGCTCAATGTGTTGATCTTCTTTGTAGACTGTGTTGTGGTCGTTCAAACAAAAAGATTAAAGGAGAAAGACATTTTTGTGTGCATAATTTGAAATCAACACCACAATCCTACCATAGTCACTCTTTTACTGGAAACCGTTGTAACATAATATATCTAAGCCCTGAAGTTTTCCACGATACTACTACAGCATCGATAGTAACCACTACAGAGTAATGGATTTGTGATCCTGTCACAATTGACAATGCTCGGCAAAAAAAAACCCGATCTTCGATTTACGTAATGAAGTATTCGCACTTGTCCGCAAGGACCTGTCACACACGAAACCAATCACATCTTTAGCTCCATTGCAAACATTAAGACACACATCCATTCGTATATCAAGATCTGCAGACAGTCATTGAAAGACAAAATTATTCCCAAACAATACATTTTAGAATACCACTGAATCCCTTGTGTAGAACAATACAAGATAGGACTCGGTCTATTGGAGGAACAAGGTGGGGAATTAATCCACTCTTCCGTAGCCAAATTAGAAAATATGACGGTTGCCATATGACAAGAGGAGAGGAAGATTAAAACTATAATGGAATGTGATCTCTTGCAAATTGCGCCCTCGTTACAAAGTCATATTCCAAATGCCAAACGCAAATGCCGTCATAAGAAAATATCAGTACTTTGCTTTGTGTACATGTCATTTGTAAAAATGGCTTGCACAAAACTATCTAGTTGTAAATCTTAGGTAATAAAACATTCACCCCCCTACACTGTGTAATAATAATTACAATAACCGTATTAACACTTCAAATGTCGCTGATCAGTCACTACAGCACTACCTGAAAAATTATTTTGAAGACGACACAGAAAACACAATGTTAGTAGAAGATAGAATTGCCAACTTCATTCACTACCCGACCTTGTACTCCATTTCCAATGCACACACAGTAAGACCGAGATCGGCGGCACAGGTAACCTGGTGACTCATCCACCTGTCAGATCATGATTTATTACCCCGTGCTTGCGGTAGCTACGCTGGAGAACTAAAAGTTCACTAGTTAGTCCCGTGATATGAACCAAAAAACAGACAGCGATAGCCGACCTGAAATTCTGAATGCCATTAATCAGTGATACACTACACGCGTCCTGCCGCCAGGATCATATCAACCAAATTTTAGAAGTGGGCAGATTATGGTTCTATCTATTGAGTGTCAAAAGTTTGCAGCCATACAGTATGAGGAACAGTCTTGTTTTGTTAATTTTTTAAGAAGGCTATTGTAATGAAAAAGTCATAATTAAAGAGAGAATCCGAGTTCACGTTTTTTGCTCTGTAAGAATCCCACTCGTTTTTGCAAATTATATACAGCTGAACTGTAAAATCTGCACAATACGGGCATTGCGGAGTGATAGCATCCTGATTTAATATTAATTACTATCTCAGACAATTAAAAGCACATTTTACAATACCACGCCGAACCGACTAAAATACAAACTTGAAACCACTGTGTACCACATCCTCAACCTTGTCCCTAAAACTTGCCAAATCCCCAACCCTGACCCCAGCACTAACCTTAAAGCCTACCAAATCACAAACCTTCACCCCAACCCTGACCCCCAAAACCTACCAAATCCCCGACCTTGACCGCCACAGACTTGAGGACCCCCGGCATGGGTGCCATCACCATGGAACTCGTGTCCACTTGCTTCTTCTCCAACATGAACTCGGAAAGGTCAAAGGCCAACTGGTCCTGGATTTGCACTGGATACTGGATAAACAAACAACAACGGGGTGACGTTAAATGGATTTGCACTGGATACTGGATAATTAAACAACAACGGGGTGACGTTACATGGATTGGCACTGGATACTGGATAAACAAACAAGCAAACAACAATGGGGTGACGTTAAATGTTCTGCTAAAAGATATTGGAAGAGGTATCTGGATCAAAATTATTGTCAAAATGGAAAAAAATATTGATCGCTTAAAAAAAAAAGTTGATAGAGATTACTGTTCAAAATGAATAAAAATTCCTTAAAAGTGGATATCCTACTATTATTCAGCTAAATTATGAGACGGTAATGTTCATTTTCATACTCATACCCTACTTTCTAGGGTGGTCGAGTAGTTAGGCTGCCAGCTCCATCAAAGTTCGAATCCTGGCAATGCTAGGCCTGACTTTGGGAGTTCTTGGGAAAATGCCTGCTTTCACATGACATGATATCCTCACTTGACTCAGTTGGTAATAATAAGTTCCAGCTACAGGCAGAGAAAGACATTGTCAGCATGTTAGTATGATGAGCCTCAAAGACTGCTCTGACACTTTTTAAAAGGAGTCTTGACTAACGCAGCCTATATATGACGTTAAGTGAAGCCTGTGGCTGTGAGTTTGTACTGGAACAGGGATTCAGTCCATGAAGCCATCTTTATCTTTAACTAGACTTACCACGGTTCCAAACAGACGGAATTTGTATCTTCCATTCCCCAGTTTCTCATTTATCTGGAAGGAAAGGAATTTTACTATAAAAATACAAATGTCTACATCATGATGGAAAATGAAAATTGTGTTTTTATAATAAGTCCATCCCAAAAGACAAACAGGTGCATTTATGGAGAGAATCTTCTCTAAGGTTAAAAATATGAAGATAATGTTTTCATGTCTCATTGTGTAAGTCAGGCTAACACTACCGGTGGCCCGTTCTAAGTCAATGGCTAGGGGTGGGGGGAGGGGGGAATCTGTGGGTGGGTGTATGTGTATATGTTTATGTAAGTGGGCATGCCTTGGTGTGTGTGTGTGTGTGTGTGTGTGTGTATATTCATGTGTGTTTGTATGTAAGTGTGCATACCTTAAAGTGTGCATGTGTGTTATATATTTGGTTGTGTTTGTATGCAAGTATGCATGTGCGTGTGAGTCACATAAAAGACTGAAACTGAGAGTGGGGGGGGGGGGTTGTCTGTGGGTGGGTGTATGTTTTATGTTTATGTAAGTGGGCATGTCTTGGTGTGTGCGTGTGTGTGTGTGTACATATATATTTGTGTGCGTTTGTATGTAAGTGTGCATACCTTAAAGTGTGTGTGTGTGTGCGTTATATTTGTGTGTGTTTGTATCCAAGTATGCATGTGTGTGTGAGTCACATAAAAGACTGAAACTGAAATCTGAGCTGTAACTGTCCATTCAAACAAACATAAAAAAGTAACACATCCCTACAACAAGACTGCATATAACCAAGTGGAGCTTTTTCGTATCGTTTCCCCTGTCCCCTGCCTGTACCACCATTTTGACAACCGTGTCCCCAGACCCTACCTGCAGCTTCCTCTCCTCCCCGTTGACGGTCAGGTCCATGAGGGGGGATGCAAACGACAGCTTGCCTTTGACTTCAAACACCTCGTCACCAACAACCATCTAGAAAGGGAACAAAACAATGATGAACCAATGTGATCATTTAGTTAATGACAATAATAATAATAATAATAATAATAATAATAATAATAATAATAATAATAATAATAATGATGATGATGATGATAATAA
>JARFNW010141022.1:0-10360 GCA_031763155.1 Dirona albolineata | reverse complement strand
AGTATGTGGCCAGTTGAATTGTGTCTCTCATTTGTAATAATTTTAATAATTGTTGCATTTAATTGCTTTGTGTTGCATAATATTATGTATAGATATTGGTTATTATTTGACCAAATTGTTTTGTTTTTTAGATATTTTTAAAAAATGTTTTTTTTAGTGTTACTTAAAAATGTTGTGTTTTCTCTGCGGATATATGGGCCAATGGCCATAAAATCCTGAATAAAATGTATTCAATTCAATTCAATTCTATTCAATTCTTCTTCCTCTTCCTCCTCCTCCATTGGTCCTGAAAGACATTCTGATGCTTGTGGATATAGGATCATCGATAAGGCCACTCAAGATCTTAAAAAATGGATGTCATTTTGATCCTCAACCTCATTTTTTTGGTGTGGGTATGATCCACCAATTTTAAATTATCCATTTTAATTTGAATGTTTTCCCTCCTTCCCAGCTGTGTATACGAAGCATGGCGGCCATAGACTCAATTAACCCATTGAAGACAGCCATGGTGGCCCGCCGGGACATGGTGGGACTGGCGGCCGAGGCCATATGCAAGATGTTTGAGAAAGGTGGAGACGACATGGTGGAACAGGTATGACATTTAGGATCTAGGCCGTCAGTGGCCGTGATTGACGCAATAAACTATTCAATTAATCTACTGTAAAGTCGTTGGGTTTTTTTTATGAGCTCCAAACTTTAGGTCAGTTCTTCTTAAAATAAGGAAAAGTACAATTGGAACGCAGTGGGTTCATCACCTGCTCGTCTTTAATTCCTGATGCAGAGACTTTCTAGCCATGTGTTAGGTGAAGAGTGGTTTAAGACCTCATTGGCATTTGGATTAACTTCTATTTGTCATGTGCACCGTTCAGAGCTTGACATATGGCTGGCCCCTACACTGCTTATTGCAGTATAAAGGAGACTCGATAAGCATAAGCACAATTGGAACCTTTTTAATCACTCTGGTCTCCATAATGCCAATATGCGCATATAATCAGCACAGGAAAGTTGCATGTTAAACAGTATGCATTGGTGTAACAATTTTTTCCACTGGTGCAGCTAATGTATTCATTTGCAAATTTTATGTTATAGAGTCATTGAAGAAAGTTTAAGACCACCTGTTTAAAAGTGCGAATTTTGCTAGGTTTTTTCACCAGATTGCGCCACCATTGAATGGAGTGATTGCAATGTCCTTTTCTTGCAAAGGTCATAATGTCAAAACATTTTAAAGCTATATTCACAACATTGAAGTTTGTCCTGATCATCAAAATTTCCCCTTTTACTTAGTTCAGTCTCGCAAGTTTTTATTTATTTGATTTTATTCCCAATTGTATGCTTCATTTGCAATGATATTTACTCCCATCTGACTGTGTCTAATCTACCGACCCACTAGGCCCTGAAGTCTGACCTGATTCCGTTCCTCCTCAAGCTGTTAGAGGGAGGTCTGGAAGCCATGGACAACCCGGCAGCCACCAAGGCACAGATTGTCAAGGCACTCAAAGCCATGCAGAGGAGTCTGAGTTTTGGAGAAAAGGTAACGCCAAAAACATTGAAATTTGAATTGGTGTAAGAAGTCTTTCCTAAGGACTCTAAGTGGGGCACCAGTCTAGCGTGTTCAGGCTTTGAACTCAGGATTTCATGATTTTTTAGCCCAAGCAGCCTAACTAACCACTTGGCCACCAAAGTTAGCATAAAAACATGTTGAAAGCTTTTTCTTCAAATGTTGGCGGTAAGGCAATGAAGCCCAATGCCACAAGGGGGAATGCGAAGGTCCTGGGTTTGAATCCTGGGAAGGATTATTGGACCATTCTTAGAACCTTTCAGACTTTACATGGATTTATCCCAAAAGTCCTATGGACATTTAGCGGTGAGTTTGTTTGCAGGAACCAATGTTTAATTGAATTTTCAATGCTCGATCATGCAAACCTGCCTGCAAAATGATTTTTGTACGTCAAGAATTTACAAGAAAACAATAAGAATTTTGGAAAAAAACCTTTGTACGTACGTACCTGGAAGCTAAGATTCTACATCATCGGCACCCCCCCTTATTCAGACGGTCTTTAAACAGGAGGTGCCGCAGCCTTTGATGTGGTAACACCTTGTAGGAATCGAAATGTTAACGAAGGGTTAAAAAAAAGTTAAAGCTGGTCCTCTTTCCGATACCATGATTCTCCAACATGGAATTGCGATCTTGTCTCAGGTTGTCTTATTTTATTTGGTTCTGAGCCTGTATTCACTTTTTTTCCTTCCTCCCTACCCAAAGGTGACGACCATCCTGGATGACTCGCGAGTGTGGCGAGACTACAAAGACCAGAGGCATGACTTGTTTATCACCAACAGCAACATTGCCGGATATCTGACAGGTAAAGAAACCCTCCTTTATTTTATAATATTATTACAGAAAATATCAGTACTATTCTTTCAGAAATTCTATATTAAGTTCTTTATACAGCCAACCCTGTATTTAGCAGAAACCTGTTAAAAATGGAACGTCTCTGATTTCCACCCAACTCGTCTAATACGGACATTTTTCTCAGCTCCCTTGCGAATCCGCTCCGCTATAGATTGATTTCACTCTATTGTAATCCTGTTTTGGACTTTGATCTCTCTGAACTGCCAATTCGTTGTGAAACCAACTTCCAAACAACAGGGTTTTTTTTGGTTGGTATGATACGATTACTTTACTCTCTCCTTCCCTTGTCAACTCAAAGGCTGTTCTATTTCCTTCCACTCCCAGGTCCAACCGGTCCAAGTGTCGCAGGTTATCTGACGGCTGGCAGCATGAGGACCAACTTACCGGACGCCCCACCCCCTGTGGACATTGATCAGCAAGATGAGGGTTGAGACTTGACAGCGCTGTAACATTACGCAATTTTTAAAAAAAAAGAAGAAAGAAATAAAATAGTGTTTGGCAACTTGTGACCTGCGGGCCAGATCGAGCCGCTGAAGAAATTTTGACCGGCCTGCGAACAAATATTAGATTATGATGTATAATTTGTGTATTAAGATAAGAAATTCCCGTATTTTATTTGTTAAAGCTTTTTGGTAGCATGTCGGTGGCACATTGTTCATTCATCATCGATATATGCTCCGTCAATTAACAATGAAACCGGATTGTCAGCCATTGCTTTGATTAATTAGAATACAAGGAGAAGAAGGGAATTTATTCTGATGTCACAGATGACAAAATTATTAAAATTACATTTTGAACGAAACTTGTCAAAACATTATGATGACAGCAAATTTAAAAAAGACAACAAAATAGTGAAAAACATTAAAATTTGCTTGATGTTTTAATTATTGTATAAAAGGGTTAACCTTACACCGAAAGGTAGAAAGGAAATGATAAAGAAAGAGTATAAAAGGGTTACGAAAGTTAAATATTATTCTTCTATTTCTGGAAGAAGAAAAAACTTTCCAACTGTTCTTGTTTTATTATTGGGTTGTTTTTTGTTGTTGTTTTTTTTTAAGATCGTTTTTCTAATTCTAATCAAATTTTTAATTATTATTTCTTCTTCTTTTTCTTATATTTAATTTTATTTAAAACAAATTTGAATATGAATTTATTTATATTATAGAAAAAAATATTTCTTGTGTGAAGAATTTGTCTTTGCACAATTTTGTTTTTTGTTCAAGCCATGGTATATATTTCAAGTAGATGTCAAATAATGCAGCTTTTTGTCCTTCTCTGCCTTGTATGTGAGAAACCTTTTTGTATCAATTATTGTGTATTGTTATTTCTCATCCTACAGTCTTTCTTCAGTCTCGGCTCGCTGAGCCAAACATGTGATATCATCGTCATCATTATTATCATTGTCATCCTTATTCAACATGAACTAGAATAAGTGAATTCACGTATTCCAAAATATTTTTGTCATGTTTGTGTGAATGCTGGAAATGATGATAAAACCCCCACGTGTGGAAAAATGTTAGAATGACAATGAAACCGCTTGTATGTTTGATTGTGTGCTTGTTTGTTTGTTTTTATATTTCATTAAATTATATGAAGAAGCAGACAAGAAAGAAGAAAAAAAATTGTTTGTCCGATGTTAGTTCGGCAACTTTGTTGAACTGGGTGTTGATTTGTTTGCTCTATGTAATAAGAGAAGTCTATTGATGTAATTGTAACACTCATGATGTGGTCATGAGAAAATAGTAAGATTGAATAGATAGAAGATAGTCAGTGTGGAAAAATGTTAGAATGACAATGAAACCGCTTGTATGTTTGATTGCGTGCTTGTTTGTTTGTTTTTATATTTCTTTAAATTATATGAAGAAGCAGACAAGAAAGAAGAAAAAAAATTGTTTGTCCGATATTAGTTCGGCAACTTTGTTGAACTGGGTGTTGATTTGTTTGCTCTATGTAATAAGAGAAGTTTATTGATGTAATTGTAACACTCATGATGTGGTCATGAGAAAATAGTAAGATTGAATAGATAGAACAAGATGGAAGACTGAGACCCTACAGTCAGCTCCCACCAAAATGATTTGCGACAGATATTAACGGACCTATGGCAATGAGTTTCTATTCGTTTTGTTTCTGGGAACGTAGTGTTAAAAATTTTCATTACTCTTGTGCAATTTAGTGCATAGTTACCACCAAGTGCTTTTTTTTGGGGGGGGGGGGGGGGGGTGTAGAGTCAGCAAATGAAAAGAATGACAACAATTGAGAATTAATTCTTCCTGGAAACTAGGACATCTATGTCATCTGCATAGGGTCAGTAAGGAAACGTTTTCTTATTTTTTTCATTTTTTTATTTTTTATTCCCTTCTTCAATGCCAATCATTTCGAGCTTTTGGAGTCATAGGTCTTTGTCAAATTATATTGGGAGAATAAAATGCCAGTGTGACATATGCCAGTATGACATTAGTATCATTTATTAATCAAAGGGGTGACACGTTGATTTCAATTGCTTTTTTGGTTTTCATTATTTGATAATTGTGCTATGCTTCTTATGTGTTATCCCAGCGACAATAATTGTAATAACTTCACGCAGCCATATCAAGAGTTTGATTCATTAATGTGTTCATATATCGAGACGTGAAAAAAATATTATTTCTTTATTATTTAATGATTCTTCTATCTGTATTATTTGTTATGTTATAACATTGATATTCAATATCATAAGATATTTTTTTATAAACCAGTCACCACAAGCATTGTTCCCAAGTCAGGTGACCTATTATCCAATCACCCATTGGTCAGAATGTGTGTGTCGCATGGCCATAGCAGTCAGTGATGATATTTTTCTGCAAATACATGGAAATATTGTGAGCTTCGAATTGGGTGGATGATGATTTTGAATTTTCCTCCGTACCAAATGTAACAAACTTTTGTGAAAATATTTGTTTTGATAGATCACAAGGATTTCACACTGAAATTACCTTCTTTTAAGAAAAACTTTTCTTTTTTTAAAATGAATAATTGTTGTCATCACGGATAGCAGTCTAGGTGCTGGCAAAGGAAGTGTTGCCTTTGATATTGGCTGGTGAAGGGTAAACCCGAAATGTTCTTTGATCTGTTACTTGTTTTACCTTTGAAGCTATACCATTTTCCCTTTTTTTTCTTCATACCTTTGATATGACCTGACTGGGTCAAAAGGGGCTTTGCACGGAAAAACTTTAAATGCTTGTATACAATATACCTACCTTTGACTTTGAAAAAGACATACCCAAGTGGCAGCTCCCAGCTATCCTGTAATTGAGTAACCACTAGGGTAACAACAGCGTGGTACCTCATGGTACATCATGTTGCCCAATTTACTGGTAAAGGTAAAGGTGTTTGGAATCTTTCTATCCAGCCATGTGTTGGATGATGAGTGGGTGTAGGAGTCCTCGTTGACATTTGGTGGGGCTTGGCTTTCGGCTGGCCCCTTCACTGCTTTCTGCATGCAGTATAAAGGGGACTGGATAAGCAAACAACAAACTGTCCCAACATGAAAAGTGAGGTATTGCAAAGCACTAAGGGCACTATGTTGATTGTGTGAATGCACTGCTGTAGACTTAGAAATGATGATTGCTATTTTGTTTTTGTTTCATTTTTTCATGCAAGTCCCAATTTGGACAGTTGCATAATGTTTTTGTTTTTTTTGTTTTTTCAACAACTAATTTCTATGTAAAGCGCATGCATCTAATTTAAGAATGATATTGTTTTGTAACATAGGAGTGCTATAGATTTTGATTGATTATTTTCAAAGATGAAAAAAATGATAATGGAATATGTTATTGTTACTTTTTATATGATTTGTTATGAATAGTCATCATTTTACTATTAGAATTAGGCAAATAATGTATCCTATTATTTATTATGGACTGAGTTTGAACCAGCTTCTAATTTATTACCGTGCTGTTATTGGGGTCCCCCCCCCCCCCCCTTACTTTTCACCTTTACTTACTATTCATTTTCCCTTACTTTTCATTTTCCCTTACATCACCATTCTTGCTCACCAGGTTGAGGTGTTTGTTTGTGTTGAATGCAATGTATCTGACTGCTTTAAGTGGTAATTTTGTTTGACTTTGAAACTTTGAAGTCAACCTGATATATTTAAAATGTTTTATTTTTTTAATGACAATATTATTTTGTCATTTTTCAACTTTGTTTTGTTTAGATATTAAGATAATGATACAAACATTGAGTAGTGCAATGCCTCATTAAATGCCTCATTAAATGCTTTCAAAAATTGTGCCTCCTTCTTTTACGTTATACGTATATTTTTTTCTCATCCCCCCCCCCCCCTATGTGTCAATCACACTTTTGTTTTCTTTTAAATCATTTGCATGTTCCCATGAAGTACAGTTTGTCTATTTGCCGTTTAAATCCTTTTCATGTTTCTGTGTCAAGTAAAGAGTCAGACTTAAGAGAATTAAGTAGATGGTCTCTGGAGTTTATCCCGGAGCCAATCCATATTGACCCATTGCACTAAGTTTGTTTCCAGGAACCTAGTGTTAAATTGGCATTACTCTTGTGTGATTTAGCGCCAAGTAATTTCTATCCATCTAGAATCAGCAATAAAACAATGAACAGGAATTTTGAAATTATTTAATTTTAATTTGATCCCCGAAGCTAAAGACCAACTGCACCTGTGCAATTCTTGTTTGGTAATTTCCATGATCAATTAAGTCTACGTCTCATTTTATCGTCCATTTTTTTTTCTCCCCTACTTCTTAAACAACATTATTAAGCATTTCAGAGTTGACTGTATCACCGAGTTCCAAGTTATGAACATGAAGATAGATTTGATATATGAGAATGGTATACCGTTCATATCAATATCATCTTTATATTATAAGTCCTACAAAACTAGGGTCCTTTCTGCTTGAGGAGCACATGATAAATATGAGCTGATAGTCCTCATAAGTACGGTCTCACAGACTTGACATCAATTTTATGTATGATGTCATTCGGACCATTGTCTCTTCAGGAGATTGAGAAGATGATGGATGTTGTTATGTCAATTTTTGTGTTACTCTTATTATTATTTGTTTGCATCATAATGTAATGTACACATAATGATAGATATATATATATATATAATATATATATATATATAATATTTCATGTGTTTTATTCATGATTATATTGGTTTGTGTCAAATTGAAATGTTGAAATACTCCTTACCCCGTAATTACATGCAATATGTTTTATGACTGAACATCTTCGACCAAGTACATTGGAAACCACTTAATGAAGACCGCTTTGTCTTCAATCCCTGTTTTTGAATTCCCTATTCTTTGTCTAAAACACATGTTAAATTCCTTTATGGATCAATAAAGGATGTTATTAATATAATTATTATCGTATGGTGTCTTATAGCAAAATGCTCTAGTAGTAGTTGTAGCAGGAAACAGATATGATATAAAAGAGGCATCACTCTGGTCCTATCAACAGTAATAAGGAACAGCACTCTTAGGTCATACTTTTCTTGTCTTTTAATTCAAATGCGAAATATTTTCGGATATTATTTTTTACATTTTCTAGATTATTAGATTGCAAGAGTGAAGAGTATGTCATGTCAAGTGCAGTACTTTGCTTCCCTGTCTAAATGACAATGAAAGTGATTAATAATACTAATAGGCTTATTAAGTCAAAATAGTCTGGTATGATGCAATAATAGAAAGAGCACGGTGGTATAAGGTGGAGAGAGAGAGAGGGAGACGCAGGGCTGAGAGTGAGGAGAGAGAAGAGCAAAACGATATTTTTACATTAATGCAAAAGTTCAGATTCATTGATGATACAGTCAAGTACGTTTGAATATATATTTATATGGGAAGTAATTATTTTGTAGCTTGTGACTGCAAGTAAGTTTTGATAAAGAAAGAAAGAATATTTTTTTCTTTTCTCTATTGTGAGTGTGTTTGTGTATGTGTGTGTTTGTGTGTGTGTGTGTGTAAAAGAATGGAAGGGTAAAGAATTATGTTTTCTATTTCTATTTCCTTCCCAGCGTGCATTTATTTGCTTTTTGTTTTGTTTTGGGTTGTTTTTTTTTTGCTTATAAAAATTCAAGTTGTTTTAAGATGAAGAGATGCTTGGACTTTGATGTTTATGTACTTACCACCTTTATAAACAGTTATGATAATATTGACTCGACGTACAGTAGTACAAAGGTGACCAATAACTTTATTATTCATAACTTTCATGATTTTATATTGTCATTTCATTGTTCTTCCCTCTTTGTTCCTTTCATTGAAATTGTATTGTTACATTGTTTTAATAATATTATACGATTATCATCAATTCCCCAAAAATTATGATAATGACGATGTTTTGTAAAATATAAATAAATATCATACTTAAATGAAGAGTTTTGTATTGGTATTACAAAGGGGTCCAAGTCCATTTTCTTCTAATATTAAACCGAGATATATAGTTCGTCTTTGTGGTATGAGTTACTGGTTTGGACACTATGGGTGACAACGGAGTATGTGCATGTAATGTACCCATTGCCATGAGTTTGTTTTTGAGAACACAATGTTGAATTTCCATTACTCTGCACTGTGCAATTCGGTGCAGACACCCCGCGAAATAATTTTTATCCTCAATAACATTGACTTTTAAACATTTTTGTTTTGGCCCCAGGTCGGCATGAAAACTGTGGTCTTGGGCGGAGGCATTCTGATTGACTGAGCTCTTAAGCCGGCCATTCACTAGAGAGGACTTCCTCAAGGAGTAGTACTCAATACCGAAAAAATTTGACCAAAATTCGAACTGTATAGTAAAAAACCTGGTCCTCACTGACTCGTCTTGATTTGAGGATGAGCCTGATAATTTTCTCTTGGCCTTGTGGCCAGAGTTCCCATTGCTCAAAATAATGGGGTGCAAAAGTCCAAAAGTATGTATATATCTGACTAGTGCGATTTAATATCAAACACTGCTACCAAACCTTCATTTAAGAAATATATAACTAATTCCCCCTCCTTTTCCCACCAAGCGTGGGTGAAAAATCATGCGGCATTGTAGTGTGTTGAAGGCCATTCTGTGCTAAAAAGCAAGGAGGTTGAATTGTGCTCATTGAGGATTAGTCAGTTAGGAACTCCTCTCTAGTGAGCGGCCCAATGTGGCTTTCCTCAAAGACCTTGATCAAGACCAGGGCTTTGAGGACTACTCTGTGAGGAACTCCTCTTTGGTGAGTGGCCGGCTTTAAAGGGGTTAAATTTATGTAGAAATAATTATATTTCGCGTAATGGCTGCTTTAGGCAATATTTTTTTTCTTTCTCAAAGGCTACTGAATTGTATATATAGAAGAGATCCAATTTTTACAAACATTTTGATTTGAGCCGGGGATGGTCTTGGAACCCTTTGCAATGCTGACTGACCCCTTCAAATATTATTTTATAAAGCATCGTTAAATTCTGTCCTCACAAGATTGGATGTTTTACATATGAATAATATTAATACAACAATAATTATATAAAGCGGTTGCCAGATTGAATTTTATAGTGTTTGTAACTGCAAAACCTCTTCTTGTAATACTGAATTTTGTCATGATTCCATTATTAAAACTGCAATGCCTCATGTGTGTGTAAATGTCTATTTTTTTCATATTCTCATGATGGAGTAAATTTGTCTTGGAACAAATTATGATTGTTTTCAAATTTTCATGAATAAAATTTAATGCAATTTGATTTATATAGATATTATGAGTTGATTTGTTGTTTGGTTTTTCTTTTCTTTCTTTTTATTTTTTCTCTCTCTCTCTCAGTATTCAGAAACATTATTCAGCATGACTTGCTGTGTAATTTTCTGCCTTTCTTTCTCTGCATCTTTGTCCTTAATTGTCTTATTTGTATATCTCTCTATCTCTCTCTCTCTCTCTCTCTCTCTCTCTCTCTCTCTCTCTCTCTCTCTCTCTCTCTCTCTCTCTCT
>JARFNW010141011.1:0-10364 GCA_031763155.1 Dirona albolineata | reverse complement strand
ATCAGACGTGCGTGCTAAGTACCTTCCTATAGTCTAATATCGTAAGAGAATGGCAGCTATCAACAAGCTGTCAAACTTCCACACGAAATGCCTGAGAGGTCATCTGACCAAATAACATACCTAACAAACATCTACCCTATAACCCCTAAAAGCTCACAAGAAAGCATAAGATATGTCTCGCGAGAAAGCGAAGGAGTTCGGTTAAGAATTATTGAAAATTTGATTTAAAGAGCAAATATTATAATACATAACATCATCCAATACATCCTGCATTGGACATCCGGTGGTAAAATGAAAAGAGGAAGACCGAAGAAGTGTTGAGGGAGAACAGAAAAACTGGAAGGAAACGTAGGACCGGTACCATCCAGAAGCTATGATATTAAATGGCATTTATATATTTGTATACAGTTGTCACCGTGCTCTAAGCGTTTTACGGTATCACATTTGCCCCGAGAAAGCAACGGAACACTCAACACTTAATACACCACGCGCTGCCTGATAGGCGCGAATATACAACTATTGGACAAGGAGGACACTGCTTACAACTGAAGGAACCTCCGACCGTAACGTCCGTCTCTGATAGGATAGCTGGCCTAGAAGAGACCAGGTGAACCTTTATTGCTTTGTTGCAGCCCTACACACGCCACCGTGAGTGACGGTTAGTAAGTTTGTAAATAAATCTATCACAAGTTACTTGATGACAACGTGGACCCACTCCATTGTTAATTTGTCGACAATGCGCATTGACAAAGGCCTATGGTCGAAACGTCGCAGTTTTGTGCTGTCAATCATTGAAGCTGATTCACATACTCTATATTTTCACCAAGTCAACATAGCTTCGGCAATGTCATTATTACTATTGTATGAGCATCGGCAACGTCGTGCCAGTCCTTCATAATATCAATATGGTTTAAATCCCACCCTTCCTTTATAACGCCAGAAAACTAAATTACCTCGCCCCTTATGACTTCAGTGACAATTAGACAAACGTAAAATGGCCGGTGTTTTAGTTCAAGAGCAAGCCTCGTATATTTTATTTGTATAACAATATATCCAAACGACACAAACTGCCCCAAGCGTGTCAAGTAATATGTGATTTGGTGTGTTGTATGTGTTATATAACCAGTGTTGTGTGTAGATCGTAGCTGTATCCACGAATACTCGTGTGTAGCCTTGCTTCATCAAAACAGGTGGCAACAACAACATCTTGTCAAATAGGATTGTCAATGATGGTTATTGCAACAGGAGTTTGAAATTGTTAAATTTTTTATGATTGTTTGTTTTATTATCAATGCTTTGTGTAAAGTTCAGCCACATGCGTCGCCATGGCGGGTCATAACACGAAGCAAACATTTGCGTTTTCCTAACAATGTTTACATAGAGTAGTGAGCGCCAGCGTGATATCGGCTGTTTTTTCGTAAACAAAAAACGTTGAGAACGTTTCGAGTTGTTGTTTTATGGATGTTTGTGTTCTTTTAAATGTTTTGTGAATGAATCATGTGTCGGGTTGGGGTTTTTTCTGCTGCAATTGGATGATTATTGTTTACTACACAAAGACTTCAAATGTATCTGATTCTATGGGTGCATGGAACTATTGATAGCTTCCGGAGTGGGTGGCATCAAATCGAGTATTTTGATTGGTTGAGAAAAAATAGTGTACATCAAAACCTGTAGATATTTAAATTGGCGTTTCTAGAGCGAGGGTGTGGTTTGTCAACTTGCGACATGGTCTGGTGTACCAAGATCTGCTTTTCATAATAATACACCACTGCCTCCGTATGTTAAGTGGTTGACCTTGGGTTAAATTCTCCAAATAATTTCTCTCCACATCTTATCTTGTCCTTTCTCCTCCCGATTTCTACGATGTTCTCAACTTATAAAAACCTTCCGATGTATTTTTGTGTTCATTCACATAACACGCGAAATAAATCCTTTTTTATTATTGTACACACTAACGTGTATATTTTTACATGTGCCCTGATATGATATGAATATGTTTCATTTTTTTCCCTATTTTTTTTTTTTAGCTTGCCATTTTGTTTTCAAGAATTAGTGCTTGTAACCTACGTATACCTCCACTAATACAGGCAATAGGACAAGATCGTTAGAAGGTTTTCCCCAGCAAACTTGACCTTGCTATTCGGGAAGTACCGAAACAAATAATGAGATTCCTTATTCACCATTGGAAAGTTGTTTGCCACGGTACTTCCTACTCACAATAGAATGACCTCGGGGAAATGGAAAACCCATGCAAACGGTTTTGACCTATTGACAAAATATACAATAGGGCCTTTGTTTTGAGTTTATATTCATTTTATTCCCATGAAACTTGTGTTAAATTACCATTACTTTTGGTGCCATTGTGTGCACAGTTCATGCCAAGTAATTTTTGTCCGACTAGAATTAACGCAATAAAACGATAGCATTACTTGTGGATCTTAAGATTGTCAGCTCCTGTAAGTTGAGATATCTAGGTCATCTACATAGACTCAATAAACTAAAATATGACGTTAAGGTGATTATCTCCAGCGGGTCTCTAAGCCATCCCTGTGACGTCACCATTCGCCTGGTCGGCCATTCATTGGAGCCATCTAAATGATTGAACTCGATCAGTGTTATCATCAGTGTCCCGTTTCACATTTACTTACTCTCGTGTCGCCATCCAACTAGACTCTTGTGGAAATTCACAACCAAAATCGAATCACCCCTTCGTTCTTGATCCACAGTCCGAATCGCCATTCGGAAAAAAAAAGTTCGAATTAGTAAAAGTCGGAAATAGTACGGGTATTGTACTGTCAACCCTCAATCCAAATCGCGTCCCTGAGAAAAGTTCATATCATGTCTACAAGTAGGAAACAGTACAGGGATTGTACTCTCAAACCACAATCCAAATCAATTCCGGGAAAAGTTCAAGATGTTATTAGTAGGAAATAGTTCGGGTATTATTGTACTCTCAAATCTTGGTCAGTGGAACGCGTGTCAATAATCGAATTAGAATACCCTTTGTGATCTGTCGGTGTTAGGGGCGTCAAGAGATTTCCTGAATCACGTAGGGGTGTGGCGCTGTTTGGAAAAAGAAACATAAATTGATTGGGTCTATGCAGATGATGTAGATGTCTCATCCTCCGGGAACAAATATGTTTGAGATTATGCCCAATCATTGTCATTGATGTATTGCTTATGCTCGACATTACGTAATAATCGCGGTGGTTGGGGTGATCTGTGAATTGGCCAGCCGGAGGGGATGTAAAGGTCAGGTCACTTCGCATTATTATCAACATCTCCGTCAACATCTCCACCAATATACATAATGTCTACTCTGTTTATATTTCACAATTATTACTAAAACTATGACAATGAATGCGGGTCTTAGAGTTGTCTTCCCCCGGATAAGTTAAGATTTCAAGGGCATCTGCATAAGCTAAATAATTTAAAAAATAAGATCGTGAAGTGAGGCGAATTTGATATTATTAGCATATCCATTGTAATCGGTCGATGTGAGAGATTATCAAGAGACTTCCTGAATCACGTTGTTACAAAAAGCAACATCAATAGAGGAATAAATCCCTTAGATTGAAAAATCCAAAGGCGTCATATTTTTTTGGGAAAATAGGGAGTTACCTATCTAAAGGGCATCGCGCAAAATGTCATCAAAATCGCTACTTCCCGAATAGTGACGTCACATTATTATAGGGGAAAATGATTTTCAAAAACGTGTCCTATTCATTGGGTCTATGGAGGTAACGTATATATCTAGATGTGTCATCTTCCGGCAACAAATAATTCTTAAATTACCAAACATCGGCATTAATTCATTCCTGATTCTAGACAGACCAGATACAGTTTGCCACCCTTTTAAAAAACATTTTTGTGTGTTTCGAACTTTTAAGTTGGCTGATTTGGCTGTTACTGAGTATAACATTATGTTTGTTGACGATCACAAGACACTTAAGTATTTTGGTACTAATGTGAGATGCTGCTAGAAATAAACAGAAGATCCGAATATATTTTTTTTACTCTTGAATCTATACCATTCTCGGAATGGGGGGGGGGTCATTCCTTTTTCTAAGAGTACACCAGTTGGCTGTGTTTTGATGTCTATATTATTACTGTCATTACTTCGGTGCGGCCGCAGACAACCCTTAGTAGGGTTATTAAAATAAGATTATAGATAAGGTAATACCATGTTTCATTCCCATGGGGAAATTCTTTGTAGTTTTTCTGACAGTCCGCCCCTCCTATTTCATAATACTCGTGGCCAAACCGGGACCCGATAGTTTGGGGAGATCTGTGAATTGGCCAGTCGGAAGGAAATGAAAAGCCAGGTCAGGTCACTCGGTATTTTGTCAACATCTCCGTCAACATCCCAACCAAGATAATATCTCCTCTTTTTTATATTCCACAATTTCCTGATGGGTAATTATTTCCCGTCTACGTGTGCCTGTGCTTGCTGGAAAGTTGTTTTCCACCTACGTTTTCATGCTATTTCCATTCCTCTGCATTCCGTTGTTTAATTTGTCAGTCTGGCGTCGACGACGATGCTAATAAAATTTACATTTCCGAGCAACGCCTGAACGTCTGTCTACTTCCCAATAAGTTCTGTGGTTTTCTTGTTTTGTTTTGTTTTGTTAGACTGACGATCAATGTTTTTTGGGGACGTGAGACAAACCATAGCCCTTTACGTTGGTATGGCCAGCAGTACAATTAATTAACATGTAAGAACAAATGCATTGATGGCTCATGACTCTATCTACTCTTTGAGTGGCTTTGGCTTGTACTCATCGTGCATTCACAAATACGGTGCCGTGCATAGTATGATATATATTTCATTGAATAAGATGATATTATGTAAATGAGAAAGGTACTTTTATTTATTTTTTGGTTTGTTTTTTGTTTCTTTTTTTTCTTTTTTCTTTTTTGTTTGTTTGTTTGTTTGTTTGTTTGTTTTTGGGTGTTTTTTTATTTGTTTTGTTTTTTTAGCCTGTTCCCACATATCTCTCTTCAGCAGGTAATGGAAACTGTACAGTTTATTCCGAGACAAAGATTGTTTTTTATAAACGTTCAATATATTTCTACATTACGAGTCATAACCCCCCCCCCCCCCACCCCCCTTCTCTTCCTCCCCACCCCACACATCGACATAATTTGTAATGGGACGTCCTACACGTAGATAATGTCTCTCGTCTGAGTGGGTTAGGAAAAAGAGTGCAACAGCACCACTCTCTCTAACTGAAGGACTGTGATTCCCGCGATGCTATTCTTGTCAAATTGGCTGGAGTGCAATTAAATGTATCTCTAGGCCGCGCCCTACATTTCACCGATCCGTGATCTCGCTACTCATCACTCCTACGTCTCCAGTTTCCAGAGATGTTTGTGTGTTTTGGCGTTGGAGGAAAATATCTGTGTTGAGTGTTCTTGATCTTTTTTTGGAGATCTTAGTAAAAAAAAGTATCCAAACAACGTCTATTTTGCCCTGTCATGTCATTCAATATCCTTCACAACTCTCATTGGGTCAGACAGTAAAGCAGTATTCTAGGCATACTGACAGTACATGTCTCTGACTGTAACTGGGTTCCCATTCGCCATTGAGGGATTTAAAAAACGTGAAAAGAATCTTTTCCAAGGACACAACATCGGTAGTTTCAACCAGGATTTGAATCTGGGTCTCACGATCTCAAAATCGGCATCCTAACCATTTTTCCATTGACTCCACGAATACATAACTCAATAGTGGGGGAAAAAAACAAAGACGTTCTATGTTTTTTTTGGAAAATAAAACGACGCAATGCTAATGAAATAGAAAGTTGCCGATCTAAAGGGGATCAAAGTGAACGCAAAATGTCATCAAAATCGGTACTTCCCGAAAAGTGGCGTCAAATTGTAGGGGAGATAATCTAAAAGACAAGTTCTAGTCACTCAGCATCAGATTCTCGCCTGAGTGCTTTCTAAACAAGACACCATGCACACTCTCCAACCCAAGGAGTGACTGAAATTGCTGCGATGCTTGTCATGTCAAATTCACTCGATCGAGTGCAAATAAATGCTTCTGTAGGGCGTGACCTACATTTCACTCAGTTCGTGATCTCTAGCTCTGCTCATAGCTTCTATGTTTCCTGTGTCCACAAATAAATTAATGTTTGTATGATTGGTATTGGTGGAAAAGATCTGTGTTGGAGCGTTCTTAATATATATATATAGTGGAGATTTTATTAAAACGTTCATAATAACGTCTATTTTTCTTTGCATCGGTATTATTATGTTGTAGAGTTAAAGATCATTATATTATAGTCCTGTATCACCTTACAAGTTTACAGACGTACAAACTTCACATCATTCATCCCCCCCAGAAGGCCGTGTCATTCAATATTTTTCTCAACTCCCAAGTAAAGCAAACTGTTGAGCTCATCATACTAACATACAGACAAAATGCGTAAAGAGTCTTTCCCAAGGACTCAACATCGATAGCTTCAGCCAGGATTCGAACTCGGGACCTCGGGGCCTCGAGACCTCGCGATCTCGAGTCGAGTTGCCTAACAACTCAGCCACCGACGCCACGTAACAAGTACAGTTACTCAGAAAATGAGTACGGTGTGAGTTAGGATAAACAAACAGCTGTTTGGTTTTAGTTTGTTTTTTGGTTTTTTCCATCATTTACATTGTGTCGATAGATACCGTGACCCAACCCGGGGAAAACCTTATCGATTACTTTATATCTAAAATACCCTGTCTCATCATAAGTTGTACGTCAGGTAATTTTATATTCACAATTGAAGTTGTGAAGACAATTGTAATTTCGGGTAATTGATCTCAATCTGCTCATTCGTGTTACAATGGTACACCGACACCACATCTTTCGAAAAAACAAACACATTGAATTAGTATGTTATTGCGCCTGCTAACAAAGCAGATAGATAGATAAATAGACAGATGGATGGATAGATAGATAGATAGATATATAGATAGATACATAGATAGATAGATAAATAGGTAGATAGATAGATAGATATATGGATAGATATATAGATATATAGACAGATAGATAGATAGATAGATATATGGATAGATAGATAGATCGATAGATAGATAGATGGATGGATAGATAGATAGATAGATAGATGGATAGATAGATGGATAGATAGATAGATAGATAGATAAGTGTGTGTATACACACACACACACACACACACACACACACACACACACACCCACACAGATAGAAACACACACAGTTGATAGGCCGGCTAGATCAGACATGTTAAAAATGTTTACAGAAATGACAAATCATCGGAGTTGCAAATATATATGTGATAAAAGAGATTTAAAAATCCTAGCGCTCTAGAAGTACATCACCCCCCCCCCCCCCCCCCCCCCCCGCCGCGCCGTCGACCTGTCTTTCAAAGGGTAATTTAACCTTATCAGAAGGTGCGATCAGATGATTTAAGGGTGTGCTTGGTTGGTGAGGATGGATCAATGCTATCCAATGGGCCACCCCCCCCCCCTTACCAGCACCGTCTTTTGACCTGATTCATACCCGATTGTCGGGTTTTTTTTCTATGCCAGCGTTGATTTTTTTACTTTGGTTATAGACGGTCGACATTACAATGGATCCCGTAGAAGGTCAATAATATTGCCAATAATATTGGACTATTAAATGGACATGTATGGGCTGCACTGACAGTGTTATGGAGAGAATGCTAATGGGGGTGATAAATAAGTAAGTGCTCACTGCCTCTTCAATAATATTGCCAAAATATTGTAATTAATTTATCGTCTGATGGTGCCCATGGCGTATTATTACGGAGAGGGAGTTGTGCGCTGGGAGTGATAAGTAAGTGTTCACGGTTTCCACAATATTATAATTATTATTGCCAAAATATTGTTATTCATCGTTTAATGGGGCGCGTGACAATAGTATTACGGAGAACGAGTTGAACGCTGGACGTGTTTGTTAGCGTTTATATTATTATTGAGATGTTAGTCCAACGGTGCGTCAGACACGCTCCGTGTCCACGGTAAGACACTACGACACTCCAGTCCTCTTGGATTGTAGACAGTCACCCTCTGAAAAAAAACGGCTGCAGAAACTAGATATAAGTTAATGTATAATTAATGAGATGCGAAATACGTACTACCCCGGTATCTGCAAATATTGTTTAGCCTTACCTGCTTGGGCCCCAACAGCGAAAGATACCGGAGGTTTGTGATAAAGAATGAAAAGTCGCCAACACCGTCGATAATTATGAGTAAGACCACACGATAAGTGATAAGTTAGTTTGAAAAAAAAAACCAAAACAAATCCAACATAAATAAAACCATGAGACGCTGCCAAACCCTGCCAGAGTATCAGTGTTGTACGAACACCATTGCAGACACGCGGTTTTACCCATTATGTCAAAGCCAATTGTCGAATTTGTTGAGAAATTGACATAGAGACCATAACCATACAGTACGTGTCTCCGAATTGGTCGATACCACTCCCCAGAACGACGGTGGATTAAAATTAGACTTGATAGAATATCGAGAAAGTCGATATTGGTGGTCGAACACGAACCAGGCCTAATGGGTTTATTTCATACTTTCCTCGGGTCGGATGGCGGTGACTCAGGTTTAAGCCGAGTTTGTGCTTGTTTCTCTCTTCTTTGTTTTCCTCTTTTCATGTCCTCCTCCTCCTCCTCCTCCTCCTCCTCCTCCTCCTCCTCCTCCTCCTCCTCCTCCTCTTCCTCTTCCGGTTCTTCCTCGGAAACTGCTGCAAATTACAAACGTTCTTGGCCAAGTTAAGATAAGATATTTCTTTATTTTAATAAAGGGCACATGTTCGTTGGGTAACACGATTTTTGTATACACCCACACAATATGAAGACCAAAACGTCTATTAACCTTTCAACCTTTGTTGTTGTTGTTGTTATTGTTGTTGTTGTTGTTGTTGTTGTTGAGGATATGCTCCGTAAAAAGCAATAAATTAATAAATGGACAATTCGTATTAATCTTATCAGTTGGTTGCTGTGGAAAGTTATCTAATACAATCCCCATGTGGATTGACAAGCTAGGGCAGCTTTAACTTGGATGCCAAATTATGTTAAGAGGATAAAGCAAAATAAATATAAAGATAATACAGGGACATCAGAGGTTGCAAAGCAAAGATTTAACAGAAAAGAGAAGTACCGATAAAAAGAATGAATTATTGATTAATTAAAATGACCTTGGGAAGAGATAATAATAGCTTCTGAAGTGGCAATGGAAAAGACATTTGTCGAATTAGTTGACGACTGGACCCATCAGCTCCGTCAGGGAAAAAGGGGGGAAATTATAGGGAAAGACCTAGGGTGGTGGAGTGGTCATTGCGAGTGACCAATGGACCTAATGATAAGTGATCGATATGTAAGGGCTGCCCATTAGGACACAGGGCGAGTAGCACATAGGTCTACAGTACGTGTCTGGCATTGGAGTACGTTGGGAGTGCTGGACATCTCCTTCAGATTGCTGACATTTAAGACCCCACCCAATCAATCCAGCCAAGGGGACGTGTAGGACGAATGAATGAATCAACGTGCTTTCTTACATCCTTATAATATAGTGGTTAAAGCGGCCGCTTTGGGTCGCGAAGGTCCCTGTGGTTCGAATCTTGCGACAGATCGGTTCATGGGACCATTATGTGCGTGGTATCTAATCTCTGTCCCACAGGTTGGCTTATCCCAGACTTAACGGACTTTGAACAGGACGGTCCCACCTTTGGTGTAACTTTACGACGTCGAAGAAGGCACTTAAAAGTTGTGAATAGTTAAAAACGTTGACGATTTTAGCTATCTAGCTAGCTAAAAAAAAAGACTATCGGTGAATGAAAAAGTTCGTAGTATCTAGTAGCTTAGCAGTTCAGTAGGCTATGCATGATTTTCGTCCTTACACGGTGAAGTTCATGGTTCAAATCAAGACTTTGCTTGATTTTTTTTACGGGGGGGAGGTGGGGGGGGGGGGGAAGAAGGAAGTGGCTGGGGTGGCGGTAGGATGATGTTTTATTTGACCTGAATAGCAATCCTTAATAATATTTTATTATTTCATTTGACGAGCTAGGTCAAGAGTTTTTGTTGTTGTTGTTGTTGATATTTTCGTTTTGTTACGGAAAGTATTCCGTAACATTACATCAACTCCACAACGTTAGAACTGTCGGTGGTTTCTAAACGTCACCATGGGGTTGTGTTACGGGACTCTTTAGTGTCAGCTGTCGCATACTGACTTGTTTGATGTCGAATGGACTTACCGTGTTTCGTAACACAACACCCTTTTATTGTTAGAAGTGTGGACTAGTTTGCGAACTGACGGCTTTATTCCAATATCATAAAATCAATTGCTGTGTAAAATTGGTATAT